>PVIC010004416.1:0-38967 GCA_004025085.1 Thryonomys swinderianus
TACCCCTGCTAGGAATATACCCAAAAGAATTTAAAAACTCACATTGGAAAGACAGATGTACACCCTTATTCATAGCAGCTCAGTTCGTGATAGCTCAATCTTGGAAACAACCCAAATGTCCATCAACTGGAGAGTGGATAAAGAAGATGTGGTTTTTTTACAAAATGGAGTATTACTCTGCCATAAAGAATGACAAGATTGATCTATTTAGGTGCAAATGGAGACACCTGGAGGATATACTAATAAGTGAAATCAATAGATCACAGATAGACAATTTCCAGATCTTCTCTTTGGCATGAACACCTGTAGATGCAAACGAGCTCTAGAAAGTAGGACAGCTTTTATAGAGTGGAATATTTCTATAGGAAACTTGGCGTGGGAATGTGATGAGAGGAAGGAATAAATATGATACAGAAAGCAAAAAGAGCATGTATAAAGGGGGGAGAAGGTGTGGGTGGGTAGGGATATGGGTAAAAATGAGAATTAACTTGTGTCATATACTGGTACAAATTCCCCAATGTTATATGTGATTCTGAGATGTATATAAATGGTACCAATAAAGAATTCAATTAAAAAAAATTCTCAGATTTGCACTGTTTATTGAAGATCTGCTGAGGCACTCTTAGAGGTCACAACTCTGGCATTTACCCTTTGGTGCTATGAACCCAACCACAGTTGAGACAGCCCTCACCACTGAACCTCATTCTCTTGGGTACTTCTTACCCTGCCCTGGCACTAATCCTGTACAAGACACAGGATGACTGGGCTACTTATTAGACAAGTTATAATAAGCATGTACATCCAGTTTAGGAATCAGTTTTCCTAAACCTATGATTAACTGCCGAAGTTTAATTAGCAGAAAGACATATTCAGATTGTTTTCAGACTACTCTAGCAGCAGATTCCAAATCAGAAAGAAGAAAAACTATTGGGAGCAACCCCTGGGGCAATCCTAGTGAGAAAATCAGTTCTAAGGTAGTGCCAGTGGAGAAGGTAAAGCAGTGAGCATGAAAGACACGCAAGATATAGAAGGTCCTGTAATTTGCTGAGTGATCTGGTAGTTTGGGAAATCTAGCAGGTTTCCAGTTTGGGAACTGGAGAGGTGATAAGAAAAGGAAAACAGGATTTAACTAAAAACTGAATTTTAGGATAAAAATGATAAAATCCATTTTTGGATATTTTAAATTAAAGTTGATTATGGACATATAAATGGAGCTAGCTATCAGGACAGGAGCCTGGGATTCCTGAGCATGCATATTTTTAGAAACAAAAATGAAGATTATGAGGCTAGTTTTCAACTTAGATATATATCTTCTGTTGTAAAAGTAATTCTGTTCTAGAAACTGCTATCTGGTGGTTTTGGAACATGGCTGACTCCTTGAGAACCTGATTATCAGTGTAACCATTCTGAAAAGTATAGCTATCATACACTTTATCTTTTATTATGATAGGCATATATGTAAAGCACTAAAAAAACAAAAACTGGTTAAATGGGCCAGGGATTTAGGTCAAGTGGTACTGTACCTATCTTGGAAGTACAACAGTACCAGTTAGATCCCCACTACCACGCCCGGAAAACCAAAACAAAACAAAAAACACTGGTTTATTAACAGTAGACTGGTTTCCTCAATTTTTCTGAAAAAAGGAGATTGCATTTTAACACAATCAGCAGTACCCTAAAGATATACTGACTCCCTTAACTATGCAGTCATAATTTATCATCTTGAAAAAACTATTTTAAATTCTCAAATCCTCATTTTCTCCATAGGTAAAAGTAGAAATTAGAGAATACTTGTTCCATAGAATTGTGAAGAGTAGGTTAATTCATGGCACAATGGGAGGGCCAAGGAAAACCCTAAATAAATGTGATCTATCCAAGATGATATAGCAAAACTGATCATAAATCAACTCACTTATTATATAATTTTACTTTGACTTAAGGTAGAATCATTCCCATTTTATGCAGGCATACATCACGGCAAATTTACAGGAAGATGTCATATTAACAAAGTTATGCACAGTGAGATAAACAGAAGTATAGCCACAAGTGTGATTAAAAATGAGCACGCATTAAGAATATTTAAAGTACACCTTGAATTTAAGTACTACATTTTATAAAATACTTTCTAAGTCTATATTTTTTCCTGAATATTTGAAAAGCCTCAACAATATTCTAAACTCGTCCCAGAAGCCTTAAAAAAGTAGTTTGCTATGTGTAATTTTAGGAAAGAAACATGGGCCATAAAGAACTTGCTACAGTGAAGCAAAATAACAATACTTAGATATTAAAAGCTTACTTATATTGATGAATAATTACTTCATCATAAATTTAACATATTAGAATTTTTATATCTATATTGTATATAAATTTTTGTCTAGATTTTATGTCACTTCAAGTTCTAACGCATGCCAGGACAATCTTCTCATATTTATATTTACTGGAAGAAAGTAGAAAGAATTTTAAATTTTACTAAGATTTTAGTATTTCAAAAACTAGACTGAATTTAAATATATGCATATCTATTTAGAAGTTCAAATGCTATTATTATCAGGTTATTTCACTAATAACCAAATAACTTATTTAAAATTATAAGCATATGGTGAAACAGCTGCAATGTATATACTTATGAGTGTTCGGCATCAAAGTAGAATATTTTCAAAGTTTACAAAGTGATAATTCTTTTATATACCAAACACTGAAGGTCACTGAGTTAAACTGAATTCTTTAAAATAAGATATTAATAAAGCTGTTTCTCAAATCTAAATTCAGAGCTGGGGATTTAGTTCAGTGGTTCTGGTGTCTGCCTGGCAAGAGCAAGGTCCTGAGTTTGATACCCAGCACCACATAGAACAACGCTGGTCATGGTGGCCACACCTGTAATCGCAATACTAGTGAAGCAGAGGCAGTAAGATTGCCAAGAGTCAAGAGTTCAAGGCTATCTTGGGTATACATAGTGAGTTCAGGGCCAGTCTAAACTACAAAAGTGAGACCCCGTCTCAAAAATATAAAATAAAATTTAAAAAAATCTAAATTCAAAGTAAATTGGGCTAACTTCTGATAGTGGGTCATCATATTATTCATGAAATTTTCTTAACAGGAAGTGCAAAAAGTTTCAAATCATTTAGACGTCATTAGTGAAAAATTAAAGCTATGCTATTTTAACGTTAATATCATGGTATACAAACAAAAGTGCTTTTGGATGAAAATGATAACCACATCTCTCCTTTAAAAGCTCCCAATTGTATGTATACTTCAGAACTAGAAAAGAAAAATGTCTAAGTATCAAGCTTTGAGCTTACATAGAAACTCATTTAGAAGTTACAAAATATATACGTGTACAGTGGAGAAAAACTTAACAATGTTAGAAATCAAGTAACCTTTCAGATTTGCTGTGGAGAAATATTCATAAAACCAGTAAGCCAACTTGTAGAGGAGTTAAAAGATTAAAAGAATTCTAAACTAAGACCCAATTCAAAAATGGGCATCTGAAATGAACAGACACTTCTCAGAGGCAGAAGTCAAAGCAGCCAAGAAGCATATGAAGAAATGTTCAACATCACTGGTCCTTCGAGAGATGCAAATGAAAACAACATTGAGATTTCATCTCACTCCACAAAGAATGGCTGCTATTACAAAATCAACCAACAATAAATGCTGGCATGGCTGTGGGGAGAAAGGAACCCTTCTCCACTGTTGGTGGGATTGCAGACTTGTGCAACCATTATGGAGATCCGTGTGGAGATTTCTCAGAAAACTAGGACTAGGGGTCCCATTTGACCCTGCTATCCCCCTGCTAGGAATATTCCCAAAAGAATTTTAAAAATCACATTGGAAAGACAGATATACACCCTTGTTCATAGCAGCTCAGTTTGTGATAGCTCAATCTTGGAAACAACCCAAATGTCCATCAACTGGAGAGTGGATAAAGAAGATGTGGTTTTTTTACAAAATGGAGTATTACTCTGCCATAAAGAATAACAAGATCGCCAGGCATGGTGGTTCATGCCTGTAATCCCAGCACTCGGGAGGCAGAGACAGGAGGATTGCTGAGTTTGAAGCTTGCCTAGGCTACATAGTGAGCTCAGAGCCAGCCTGAACTACAAAGTGAGCCCCTGTCTCAAAAAAAAAAAAAAAAAAAAAAAAAGAGTGACAAGATCGATCCATTTAGGTACAAGTGGAGACACCTGGAGGATATACTAATAAGTGAAATCAATAGATCACAGATAGGCAAATCCCAGATCTTCTCTTTGACATGAACACCTGTAGATGCAAATGAGCTCTAGAAAGTATGACAGCTTTTATAGAGTTGGAAATTTTCATAGAAAATTTCGTGTGGGAATGTAATGAGGGGAAGGAATAAATATGATACAGAAAGAAAATAAAAGAGCATGTATAAAGGGGGTGCAGAGGTGTGGGTGGGTAGGGATATGGGTAAAAATGAGAATTAACTTTTGTCATATACTGGTATAAGTTCCCCAATGTTATACGTGATTTTGAGATGTATATAAATTATACCAATAAAGAATTCAATTAAAAAAATTCTAAACTATAAACATTAAAGAAACACATTTCAAAGGAGTAAAGATTGAGTTTGGTGACTTTTTTTTTAAATATCACTTTAAAATTTTTGGTTTTTATTGTACTTTTTTCGTCCCTGCCTCCTACATTAATGTTCATAGCAGTATTATTTATAACAAAAAATTAGAAATGAATTGTGGTATAGCTACACAATGGAATACTATTCAATAATAAAGAGAAATGAATTACTCATACATATTACAATGAGATATCAGTAAGCCTCAAAAAAATTCTGCGAAATAAGTCAAACTGAAAAAAAAAATACAAAAACAAAAGAATTTAAAGATTGCTTGTTTCCAATTATAAGACATTATATAACATTAAGTATAGGCAAGACAGTAACAGCAGATCAAAGTTTCAGGGTCCTGGCAGGGTTAAGTGGGGCTGCTAGAAGAGTACTGACTGGTAAGGACCCAAGGGTAGTTTTCCAGATGACAGACATGTTCCTTATGATAGAAATGTTCAGATGATAGAAATGTTGGAGGCCAAATGACTGCGATACACTGTGGATGTTGATATAATTGTACATTTTAATTTCATTCTGCATCTCATCAAACTTTTTTTTTTTGCTTTTTGAGACAGGGTCTTGCGTTGTAGTTCAGGCTGGCCCTGAGCTCACTATGGTGCCCAGGCAAGCCGCTGCAAACTCAGCAATCCTCTTGTCTCTGCCTCCCAAGTGCTGGGATTACAGGCGTGAGCCACCACGTCCGGCATTTCTCATCAAACTTTTTATAAAAAAATGAATAGTGCTTATTTCTACCTCAAAATGACATAATACTGATTATAAATAAACTTCAAATACATTTGTAAACTACAAAAATTCATTGTAATAGAAATTTAAAATCATGCTAGGTACATTTTACATTTAAAAATTCCATTCTATAAAATCTCTTAATGATAGTAATACTATATATAGCCTGAAAACAAACTACAAGAGAGACATCACATGTTCATTTCCTTCTGTGCTGTGCCTTTAGAACTCTTACTGCAAAATGGATAAATGGATCCCCTATTTATTGCCTTCTTTACAGAATTTCAATATTGTAATACTTTCTTCCTGCATAGATCCAATAAGCCCTTATGAAGCCTTTTATGTGGCCAGATGGGAAGGGAATAGAACAGTTTCCACTGGTCCAATTTCTTCTTCTTCCTACCATTTAAAAAAAAAAAAAACTTAAAATCCGTTTTTCTCCAGTTTCTTTAAGAGAGGGGTTAACAAAGCCCAGAAACACTCTTAAAGCTCTCCTGCTGCTAACTGAGTGCAACAGAGACTGTCACGGTCAGGATTGACTCCTGACTGAGAGCTGAGTCTTTCTCAAGAGAAATCTGACAATTAAGTGTAGAAGTTGTCCCTGGATTGTACCAAAGATTATCCCAGCTGGGGTTCTGAGAAGGACTCTGGCAGAATATGGCCAAAGGGAAGCTCCTTTGTGGCACAGATCTAAAATACCTTGCCCTATGGAACGGATCACTGTTAGATAAGTATGGAGCAAATGAATTTTACATTTATAGCTTCATATAACTTCACCTGAAGCTCTCAGAAGGAAAGCCAAATTAATTATAGAGGTAAATTATCAGTATTACAAGGACAAACAAAACTGGCTAATTTTAGGCTACAATAAATAATGACAAGATTATAGATATATAGATATCTGTATCAGAGTTTTCATTTAGTTTGCTTTAACTCCCAATACTTGGTAGCACTGTTTAAAATGTGAGAGTCTCTTATTCAGGCTGTAGCTTTCAAAAATAGCATCTTTCTTCAGATGAGAGATGCCTGTCTGCAGGACTAAAGGATGGCACTCTGACATATTGGTTGAGGTCAGATTTTGGAGTTGAGTCCCTTAGTCTGGTTCAAATCCTTATTCCTGCCTATACAAGGCATTTGACTAGGGAAAATTATTAAATTTACATGTATGTGTTTCTTCATGGAGGCTAATGATAATCCACAAAGAAACTTGTTATAAGTGTTAAGAAAAATAATAGATGTAAGAAAAATGCAAAAAGTTCCTAGTACACAGAAAATGTATAAATCAGGAACAAGTCTAACTTACATTTTTTTTCCTCATATAAACACAATTCAAGGTAGCCTAGTGGCTTCGAAATTATTAGAAACTTAGTCTCCTGTTGTTCCATGTACTTGGCTTGCTGCATTCCTTCTCCTAAGCAGCAGGATGGAGAAGAGAACAAAAGACACAAGAGAAAAGGACATGTGTAAGCTACTAAGATTTGTGGGAAGTTGTTGTATAAATACATCTGAACCACAACATTAACTAGTCTTACTCATAAGCCTCCATCTAACATTAAGAGAAAAGGAAGCCTGCAAGGCCAGCCAAAACCAGGAGTAAATCTGTTCTCATAGACAGGGATCACATAACTAGTCTTGTCTGTCACAATGCTCCATCCATGTGTTATTTTTATTCTATTTCCTAGACAGCTCCAAGATCAGTCTCCAGATTCAAACTTCTTTTTAGCTTATGTGATTTCTTTTGTATATGTCTTTCTGCTTGGATATTCCATTGCAATCTGCATGTTTTTATTTATTAAAAATTTTCCTCTTGTAATATTCCTGTTCAGACTAAATACAAAACTTCCCTCTTGTATTCATTACACTCATTAAATTTGATACATTACTTTTTATTACATAGTTTTCTTCTCAACCTGTATGTCAAACTGAATTGTGTTCTAACTCCAGATTTATATGCTGAGCTCCTCTCAATGCCACAGGATACGACTACTGGGAGAAAGGATCTCAAGTGAAATAATCTAGTTAATATGAGGTTACTAGGGTGAGCCCTACTCCAATTACTGATGTTTTTAAAAGACTTTAGTGTATACAGAGGAAAAATCACATCAAATAACAGGTACAAGATGGACATCTATAGGAAAAAGGCGTCCAAAGAAACAAATTCTGAAACTTTGATCTTAGACCTGTTGCATCTAGAATTGTGAGAAACATTTCTGCCAGCCAATTTGTGTTTTGTCATGGCACCTCTAGCTATGTAGTAATTAGTATGCAAGCACATGGGATGCCATCAAAGTCATAAGAAGAAACAGATGACATACCAGAGACAGGGCATTGATCTACGTACAACTGTAAGTGGTCTTTCTACCAAGAGGCAGGTACAGGAGCCCTAAAAGAATGATGTAGTAACCTGGAGAGTAGTGGAGCTATTATTGTCTTTACACCTAACAGTAAGAGTAAAGGAGACTAGTAGAATCTTTAGACAAGGAATATACTATCTTGAAGTAACCATGCAGGTTAGGAGGCAAGGTAATAAATAACATGACCTTATTCTCTTTCTTCTCCTTCTCCTCCAACCCTCAACCTTCCCCTGTCAAGCTCTTGCCAGTGCTGGTCATTGTTGGAAACCAGCTAGAGGCCAGAGTGCAAACACATAGTCTACAGAGATCAGCCTTCTACAAAGGAGGGTGACAATTAGAAGGAAGCCAGAGAAACAAATAGAAGACAGGCTGGAAGTGGAAGAAGTGAGTTTTAATTTTTTAGTGTATTCTTCTCTTCCTTGTTCCCTATCCCATGTAACTATAATAATACAACAAAAGTAATTATTCATTAAATATTAGGCAATTTAGCAATTCTCATGCTTGGTAATTTTCAAGTACTGCCCTATTTCAGAATACCTTGTTATTTTTACTATAGTTATAACTCTTAATTCAATCCTTAAATATTTTGTCTTTAGGACTACTGCTTCTCTCATGCACTATTTTCCACAACACATAACACACAAACACACACACGAAAAACAAATTAACCTATTGAAGTTAACTGCAGATTTTTTTTTTTTAAAGACCATTACTTTTTTTTTTTTTTTTTTTTTTTTTGAGACAGGGTCTCGCTTTGTAGTTCAGGCTGGCCCTGAGCTCACCATGTAGTCCAGGCAAGCCTCAAACTCAGCAATCCTCCTGTCTCTGCCTCCTGAGTGCTGGGATTACAGGCACGGGCCACCACACCTGGCCCGTTACATTTTTTTCTTACTTTTATATGGCTTCATTAGAGTTAAGACCACATTACTTGTCCATATTTAAGATTATCAACTTTTTTTTCAAAAATGGTACAATTTCCTGTCTACCTTCCGTTTTGACAGCTAACTATGGCATCTTTTGAAATCTACTCTAAACCTTTACAATTATATTTTTTTTCAAAGCATGACTGCCAAATACAGAGGTAGGCATTCTAAAGAGATGCTGACAATTATGCTGATTACACAACTATATTAACTAAAAATATTCTTACAAAAATTACTCTTATCTTTTTTTGGATGCTTTCTTAGTTTCTATCAGCAATGAGAACTCATACCTACCTTAAGATACATTTTAAAACCACTTACTTGTGCATCCTTCAGTTCTACCACCTCTGTAGCTGATTCCTCAGAATCACTGTGGTTGCTGATTTTTCTTAAAACCTAGTGCTTTAAAGTTTCAGTTGTAGGTCACTGGATCAGTGCTGACCTAAAAGAAAATGTCATAGGTATTTTATGCAAATTTATTTTCTATCTTTGAAATGTAGGAAGAATTAAAAATAATATTCACTTTCAAGATAGGTATGTTTAATCCTATGAAAAACATCATACAATTTTATATATCTTTTTATTATTAATATCAGAATTTCTTGTCTTTCACCAATCTCCAACAAAAATTAGTGTTCATTCAGAGTTATTTCTTCTGGGTGAAGAATGATATCACATTTAACGAGAAGTGTATAATTATTGTGTCACACATTTGAAGCTACAGAGTAATCCTATAAAGCAAATTTAAACTGTCTTCAACTTATTTCTTTCATAATGTGCAATTTTATAATGAAGTAAAGGTTACAGTGCCAAATAAGAATACTGAGTTTATGGACTTAAGTAATCATCTTAAAAAATAAGTTTTTTTGTTTTTCTAATTTTTGTGAAACTTTGGTAACCAAAGTTCAGCATTATTTTAGCTCAGTGGATCTCAATATTTTCTCGTTAAGAATCCCTACTCCTTTTAAAAAGGAAAACAATGCCAGGTGCAGTGGCTCATGTCTGTAATCCTAGCACTTTGGAGGCAGAGACAGGAGGATTGCTGTGAGTTTGAAGCTAGTCTGAGCTCCATAGTGAGCTCAGGGCCAGCCTGAACTACAAAGTGAGACCCTGTCTCAAAAAAAAAAAAAAAAAGAAAGAAAGAAAAGAAAAGAAAGATTCTATTAAAGTATTACATAAACATTTAATATTTTTAATCAATTCACATTAGCCATCTGTAAGATCCATGAAAATTAAAATTTTAAAATTGAGATCTTTAAGATTTTAATCCTTGATTTCCAAACTTTATTTTTTTTCTACTTCCAAAAGCTTTTGAGTCTTCAGTGTTTACTATAGTTTACTTAACCTGGTCAGAGACTAAAATCTCCCAAGCGTTCTTGAATGTTGTCACAGAAGGTTGTAGCACTACTTGCATGTTTTAAAATAATGAAATTCAAGAGAAAAATTCTCTGTAACCCACCTAGCATTCACATTTAAGCCTTCCAAAGCATTCATTTCTATATGTACTCAGGATTCCAAATAATTTTTTTCTTTGAGGAGCAAATAAAGAATGACCTACTGTACAGCAGTTACATATTTGAAAATCTGCCAAGAACAATTATACTATATATAATTTCTCTGCAAAAAACCGAAATATATTAAGAAAAATCAAATTGGTAATGCAGTAAGCAATTATACTAAAGTTTGATTTCTGGGGATTGGAGTAATGGGACAAGCATAACTCCCATTTACTGTATTTGTGGACTGATTACAATTTTGACTAACGTAAACACTTATATAACTACTTAAAATCTATAACAGCACTTTATAGCAACACTTCTGAAATTTTTGTACCTATACAGTCCAATTTGGTAGCCCGACCCACAGGTAGCAATTAAGCACTTAAAAACGTAGCTAATATGGCTGTGAAAATAACATTTACATTTTCACCTACAGATTTTAATAGCAATGTGTAATTTGGAGAATCAGAATATTTCTAATAACCAAGAAGTTCCCAGTAAATCCAACCTCACTGCTCCCATGATAGTAGGAAGAGTAACCACTGATTAGTTTTTCTCATTCTTAGTCTTCATATATGTGGATTCATATTCTACTGTCTAGCTCCTCTCAGTACCAATTCAAGATCTTTGCACTGAGCTACTCCCCCGATCTTTGAAGTTTTGAACCAGGGTCTCACTAGTTGCCCAGGGTATGCTGGAATGTACGATTCTTCTGCCTCCTCCTACAAAGGTGTTGGGATTACAGGCATGCACCATCATACCCAACTTTGCCTGGATTCTCTTGCTGAATATGTTTTTCAGATTTACACTTATTTCTTGTGTAGTAGTAGTCTTTTCTGTTTCATTGTTCAATAGTATTCCATTGTATGAATGCATCAGAGTTTATTTTTGCATCTCCCACTGGTCAATGTTTAGGTCATTTTCAGACATTTGTTTTGAATATTTATTGTATCTGATACTCTGAATTAATATGAAGTATTTGTGTATTATGAAAATATAACTTGCCTTGAATAAAGTAACAGTCGATTCAACTATCTTTCTATTCTGGGGTGAAAATTCAACTCCAAGAACACAACTGAACAACAAAAATTTACTGTACTGCTTTCAAAACCAATATATATTTTGGGCGGGGGTGGATCTGGTAGGGGCTCCACAGAACACTAGAAACTTTTGTGGGGGGGGGGTGTGTGTGTGCGTGCGCGCGCGTGCACACACTGGGTATTGAATTCTAGCTCCTAAATAGTTTGAACTACTTTTGCCTCTATCAGCCTATTGTTATTATCATATATCCACAGAACTTTAGATCCAGTAAAGACAGTTAGTGATGTAGTAGAATAATTTTCAAGTGCTCTACGTGTTTAATGAACACTCATGGAAATAAGACCATTCATTTCTCATGGTGACTGAGATTCTGTGTGTTCTTTCAATTGAAGAAGAGAATATTCTAATCAAATGAAAAAAATTTTAAAAATTAGACTTCTGCTTTATTAAAGGGTTGACCACAAATTCAAGTCAACTGTCACAGAACTAATTAATTTTCAAAACTCTGATACACAATTTTTTGGAAGCAAGACCATGGAATTTGCATTTTAAGATTTTTATGCATCATTTCAGGCATCAATATTGAAATAACTTAGTCCTTGAATATACAGTAATGAAATACTCTAGCACATAATACTGAAAATTTAATCCTGAGAATGCGCTACAGTAACATAAAGTTTATAATCCACACATATAATCAGGAGTTTGCATTGTTCTTGAAGTGCTTCAGATACAAATGTATTAATCTATTTCTGTCAATAATTCTAATCTCAGAGCAAAAACAAGTTCAAATTTTCCTATTAAATTCATAGGAAAATTAAGCATTTTACACATCAGAAGTATGCTGCTACATTACAGGTACTCAGCAAATAATAACTGAACTGGCAGCTTATTGAATTTATCAAGGAACAAATGCTACTTTTTGGTTAAGTGTCTTTCAGTCCTGTGTTTGGAATTAAGTACTAAAATGGCCTAACACCGTTGGGTCTTTCCTGGGATGTAAGAAATACATATGAAGATACAGCTATCTAGCTTTTAAAAAATGACTCAAAAGGAGAGCCTACCCGAACTAAACACAGGCAAACATTTGCTTGGTCTGTTTATAACTAATTATATTATAAAACAATAAATGTATATACAATCTACAATATTTTTTATTCCATAGCTTGAATTGGTAGTTTGGTCATTTGATGCAGTGTGATAATGTTGAAATATTCATATTACATTAACTTCACTGTGATTAGGTTAATCAGTTCACTCCCTTAAATGGGAAAATATTCTGAATTCTACCTTTACAAAAATTCCATTCATAACTCAGGAAAAAAAAAACCACGAAGCAAAAATATATTTAACCTGCTTAGAAATCTATGTTACAATACCCTACTACAAAGGTCATACTTTTCTAAGGGGCAGTCCCTCAATTTCCTATTGATACTCAAGCTTCATTATGTGGTTTTTCTCGCCAACAAATTAAAAGCAGTAAATCAAAAGGGAGGAGAGGAAAAAAGAACTATGTTCATTGACAGCAATAAGAAGCAACAGCTGAAAGTGAGGAGATAGGCAAACTAAAAGACAAAAGAACCAAAAAAGCAAAGCTATCTATTCAGAGACATATAGTGTGAGCTAGCAGCCTTAACTAACATCATTGTAGAAACAGAGAACTTTGTTGGTAAATGTAAATTGAATATGCTAAATTTGAAATTTAACTGCTGTTGGCCATCACTCCATCATTTATTTGTCTATTACCTCAGTGGATCACGAAACCTAACTTTAGCATTGTGCACTATTACACTGTACCTCACTGTTGTTTTAAGACTATTATATTCAAACTAAAGGCAGTAATATTACTTTTTTAAACCATTTCATTAGTTGGTTTTAAAATGCATTTGCCTCGTATTTCCCGACAAAGGTGAAATCTAAACACGGACTTTTAGAACTTTGCTTGTTTTTCCTCAAACGAGAATACTACCTATCTAATAGTATTATAGTCAGGATTAAAAGATAATTTATGTATAAAACACTTAGCACTAAGTCTGGGGCACAGAAAATGAGCTCAGTATTTCAGCTCTCGTGAACTCACGCCAGTCAAAATCCCTTATTTGCAGGTGCAAAAATTAAGCCTCAAGAGAACTTACTTCCTAAGGCTCTACTTCTAACACGTTATTGTCTTGGATAAGCTGCTTAGCTGCAAATGTTGGAGATTTTGGATATTGCAGGGCCCAGGGGCACGTGCCTGCTGGACTCCAGTGTGTAGAGAAATGGACAAATATATTTGAAACGTGAAGTACTAAAGTCTGAGTTATCAAACAGGTGCTCAAGACGCCAGGCTGTGTGCTAAAAACGCTCATTATAGACCATTCATTTCTGCCTTCTGTGTAGCGTAACAGCAAGATCCTCCGCTATGATGGTTGTGTAGCTGTGAGGGAGGCCAGTTAACAAGTTCTAAGATTTAGCTCATATCCCACTTCGGTCAACTTTAAAACGGCTGAACACGTTACTTAAGGGCCAAAAATAACGGGGAACTAGAAGCTAACAGGACGGTACCCCAGGCATGTGTAAGTTATCCCACCCTTACACGCCTTTCGTCGAGGGGGACCACCGTGGGTTTTGTGATCTTCCTAGCAAGAGGAAATTCTTGTCCCTTATTAACACTTACTCCCAGCCTGTAGGGTAGGGAGTGACGACCTCGCCTCTCCGCTCTCGAGTGAGGGCCAGTCGCGCCTCGGACCTTCACCTCCGCGCCGCGCTGCGGCGACACCGTGGGAGGCCGGCAAGCTGCCCACGCGCGCGCTGGGTTCGCCTTCTCTAAAATGGCGGCGGCGGCTGCTCTCACGCCCCGCCGCCTGCGTTCGTCGGAGTCGTGGTTTCAGAAGGTGGGAGTAGGCTGGGAATAAATAGAAAGGATGGCAGCTCTCAGCCTCCAACCCAGCAAAGGCACCAAATAACCCTACGAGAGAGCTAAACCACGAAGATCTGGCTAGCGGAACACTACCGTCGCCGCTTCAGACTCGAAAGAGAAGCCGCACATCCGGGCTTCCCATCGGGCCCGCCCCGGAAGCGACGTTAAGTGTGGGGTGGGACAAGAGCTGTTCTTCAGCGTGCATCTTTCCCCCGCCATAACTCATCTTTCCACAGAGTCCCTGGAATCGTCCTCGTGGCTCCAACCCTACGTTAGCCATTACCCTCTCATGACTCGGGGGGTTCTCGGAGCAGAGCTGGCTGCTGGGACAGGCAGCTCCCATTCACTGAAAATATCCCTCTCCCCATCACCGTAAATTCACCTCAGCTTCGACAGCGTGCCCACTCGTTCCTCCGAGAGTTCTCTTAGTGACCTCGACACTCGCCGAACCTAAGCTCACCTCTTCAGAGCCCTACGCCGGAATCCCGTCCACCCCCCCACTCAGGGTTTGGGGGCTGTCAGTCACGGCGTGGAGCCCGCCTCTTCCGGCGGCTCGGCGGACCCGCCTCCTCCCCTATGCCCTCCCCCACCCCTCCCCGTGCGAGTGTCTCCCTCTCCCTCTCGTCCCTCTCTCTCCCTCTCTCTCTCTTTTGTGAGTTATAGCAACCGTTGCCTTGTGAATCAAGCGCCATAGTCACCGTAGTCCTGGCGACTGTTACCCATCAACAACAACTACTCCTCTCCTCCTCCTCCTCCTCTTCCTCCTCCTCCTCCTCCCCACCACCACCATCTCCATCACCCACCAACAACACCACAATAATCCACAGCCAAGGTGAATATTCTTCGGTCTCTACATGTGTGTGGGAGCGTGTGGATGCGTGTGAACGCGTCTGTCCGTGTGTGCGTGTGTGTGTCCGTGTGTGCGAGCGGAGCGCGGCTGTGCGGGGTCTCCCTCCTGACACCGGGCTGCCGCGGCGGCGGGGCTCGGTCCCGCTTGTTTACAATGGACCCCGCGCCGTGGCCGGGGGTGTGGGCGCCGCGCCGCCCGCCCGCCAGCCCGCCGCCGGCGGCTGCGGCCGCGCTTCAGGGCTGGAGCGGGAGCGCGGGGGCCGCGAGTCGGGCCGGGCGGGCGCGGGAGCCGCAGTTCCCCGGCGCGGAGGCTGGAGCTCTCCCGCAGGTCTGGTCTGAGGAGGAGGTCAGGTGAAGAGACGAGGGGGGTTCTTTCTTTAATTTTCCTCTTTTTCAAAAGCGGCTTCTTTCAAAACAGGAATGGACAACAGCGTTGGGAGGGGGGGCAAGAGGTGGTGTTTTGTGTTGTTGTTCACTTGTGGGGCCTTGTTACGGGTTTTGTAATTTTTTTTCCTCCTACATCGGTGAACTTTTTCCCACCGCCTCTTTCCTTCATTTTTGCCCCTCTTTGCCTGGTGCTTAATGCGCTGCTCTTCTTTGACCACCATCAGCTACACGGTTTGCTTTTTCTTTTTTCTTTTAAAACTGTATTTTCTTTGTGCTGCAAACAGTCTTAATATCCATTCAGCACTCTTCTCCCCGTCATCCCCCATACACACACACACACACACACACACACACACACACACACACACACACACGACACTGAACCCAGGGGCCTCTTCACTGGGCTCTCTGTTGCACTGGGAAAACATTTTTTTTTTTCTCCTAAAGTCAGCCCCCTGCCTCTCTCCCCTTTTTGGTGTGTGTGCGCTTGTGATTTAAACCGGATGCCGGGCATCTGTGATACTTGGGTTAGTAGTTATTGACAGTGGTTTCTCCTTCTTGTGGAGATGGGAGGGGTAGTAGTGAGGTTCCTTTTCACTTTGATGAACCTCCCGCCCACAGTAGAGTATTAACAATTTTCATTGTGATTATAAGACTGCGTGTGTGATGAACAGGAAAAGGACCCCAGGAAGCTTTGTGAGAACTGAGTGCAGTGTTATTTGTGACAGTTTATGGCACTTCAAGAGTTTTTTTTCTTTTTTTCATCTCTGTTCTTTTCCCTTTGAGAGTTGAAATTGAAGTCAAGTTGTTCATAAAGAATGCATGAAGCTTCTCAACTTGAAACGTGTGTATATTTCACTTTCTTTGTGGTTAAGATCTAGACGTGTGTACTTATCATACTCTTTTTATTTACTTTTTGGTTTTCTTTGGACAGTGGATTAAGCCTGCTCAGAAGAGAGCTTCCTCTTTATCGTTCTATTAATATTTTTCCGCGTAGTTTTGAATACCTCTTAGTCCTCCATCAGTAGAGTTCTTGATTAGTGCTAACCTAGTTTTACAGATCCCTCAATTGTGTTTATTTCCAGCCTAACTTAGTGGATTATCTGTAAGGCGTTTTGATAATGAAGGTGTGCTAAAGCAAATATGGTGTACCATTATAGTTGTACATATCGAAGTTTCCATATTAGATTTTTAAAGTACTTAAGTCTTTTTCTCACAACAAACTTATTGATTTAACTGACAGAATAACCTGTGAAAAATGTGACAGTGTTAATTATTCTTGAGATTGTCATTGAGCACGTTGGGTAATTGTAATGCTTTTAAGGCTAATATTTTTTAAAATAAAAGTTGGGGGTTTAACATTTTCTTGTGATCACTATGCTCAAAACACTCAAATTTATTTATAATTATTCACACCCTGGCAACCTGCACTCCATTTAAATCTCTTAATACTAACTTGTATTTTTTTTTTCTCTGTTCAGATGAGTGTCAAATGGTCGAACACTTTTGGATGGTGAAGCTCCAGGGTCCTATAAACTCTGAAGTTAATAGGAGTTTTGCTGTCCCTGGACAGTTGTAGATCTTATTATGCCACTGAAAATAACTTTTCAGTCAGATAGGTTATATGTGGTCTAATGTTATATACAGTTTAACGTGTTTATTTGCAATGCCCAAGACTTTTTGAGGCATGTCACTCTCTACCTAACTACATACCAATTTACTAAAAGATTTTCTAAAATTTACTTTTTTGTTCATAAGTTGATTTGAGAACTCATTCTTCAAAGTGTGTATGTGGTGTAAAAATTGTTGAGATACTTTGCGCTCAGGTAAATTGACATTATTCATGTAGATTGACTAATACCCAGAAAATTAAATGATTTTTAAAATTAAATATAAGGATAAATACTTAGCAGTTAGTTCATTCTTTCTGTAACATTTTTCCTAGGAAGGACAATTCTGAATTGGTATTTGTTTTCAGTTTTAAATTAATAGAAGTCAGTGAAAATGATCATACTTTGAAAATAAAACTATTCAATGGAAGCTTGTTTTGAGTAGCTGAATGTCTGTGATTTGATGTGTGTGTTATAGTGCCTGTTTCAGACTTTTTAGATGTTTGCCTGTGAATTCCATTAAACAGTGTAGGATATAGGCATAGTGTATATGGTACAGTATACAGTTTATTATACATTTATGCTTAAATAGTAAAGTAACATATCCTTTCAGATTTTGTAATCATTTCACAATGTTTTCATTACATAGAAATAGTTACGCCTAATTTCTAAAATATGATATTATTCTTTCATTATTCAGTAGTCTTATATTCTATGTAGGTATTTATATTTAAAAAGCTTTATAGTTTATTAGCTTAATATACCTTGACCTTAAACAATTCTTTTTACTTTGAACAGATTTACTGTGGTAAATCCTTTACCATTAAAAAACTAACTAAAATGACTGAATCTGAGGCTAGATTCCTTGTATTGTTTTAGGATATGTTACTTTAGTGTATCATTTTTTATTATTGAATAAGCTGATGTTTATGCATTCTTCTCAGTTTCCAACTTAAGTCTGAAGTCATTTTGTTTTTCAAAATTTAAAGTATGTATATATGTATATTTTAAAGGTGAACATAGTATCAGATGTGTGAGAAGAGTTACATTTTTTTCCTGATAGTCTAATAGTAGTGTTTCTTCTTGATATGTTTAGTGAGAATATTTTGTAAGAAATGAGGATACCAAACAAGTAAACCTCTTAATTATGAAGAATCTGCTGTTGATTTTGTTTTTATGCTGAGCATTGGCTAAATATTCCTTATTTTTTCTCAGTTACTTTCAAAATGATTTTCCTGACTAAATCACTTGGCTTTATTAACTCTTCAGTGTATGTTCCTGGGGCCACTGCAAAAATGGGTTTTTAATTCTACTCTGTTCACAGGTGCATAGTGTTCCCATATTTTTGAAATCCTAGATTAAGTGGATTTGCCTAAATCTAACTTGTTAGAGACAGATGGCTGCTTTAAACAGGTGTCACTTTTTTTTTTTTAAACTGCTTTGTGTTCCAGTGGTTCACAAAAGGGCTGTCTAGAGCAGGTGGCATCCTTTGCTTTTGTCCTTAGTAAAATCTTTTAGAGTTAATTATTTTCCTAGGAAAAGATTTATTTCAAATAAAAGTTTTGAGCAATCAATCTTTGAACCACTCCGCATTTGTCATTTAACCAACATAGCTTTTATTTCTCAATATCACTGTACTTGCAAACTGTAGAACTTATAGGTGCTTTCACAAAGCATTTAATTCTTAGAAAAAAATAATAAATTCTTTTTAAATCCAAAAAAAAAGTATATTGTAGCAGTTTACTCACTCAATAGTCAAATTTATCTGAAGCAAAAAGCCAAGGCAGACTTGAGTAAAGTGAAATTTGGCTAACATGAGAAACTCTTCCAGCCCTTTAACAGCGTTAGTTTCTTTTACAATGTTATTTTAACCTAACTGATACATGTTTTTTTGTTGTTGTTGTTGGTTCAGTATTTTAAAACTCACCATTCTCCTGACCTACTTCAATTGCCACTGTAAAATTTTTAGGGATCTTTGAAAATGAAAATTATTTTTAAGTATTGGTGTTTAAAAATTTGCACTGGAGTGAATAAAAGGGCATAAACCTATTAAATTCTAAGATTTATTTTTATTCCATGCCTCTTTCTTTCTTTGTGGGGATTTAATACATCTTATAGCAGATGCACCAGAGGGTGCTGTACTGTCTTCATGAAATTATTGTCACTAAAAATGTGAACTGATCGTAACTGATATTTAAAATCAAAATTTAATTATATATGCATTCAATCATAAAATAGGCTTTTTTTCCTGTGGAATTTAAGTTTTAATATATTGTCTTAATTGGCAGTTTTATATCAAAGCCTTTCCCTGCACTTAGATAATGTATTAGCACAATATAGAACAGTATCAAGATTGATATTTTTGACATAGTCTGACTGTCAGTGTTAGTTCTCTAGGTGAATACATTGATCATCTTAAGCAGATATTTTAATCTCTATCAAAAATTAAATTTAACTTAAAAATTATACCTTTGACAGTTTGGCTTTTTATTCTTGAATATGATGTTGTTGATGTATACTGCTGTGTTATATTCATATAACTTTATATAGCTTTATATAGCATAACTTTATATAACTATGTAGCATAATTAGTGATAGTCTTATGGTACAGTCTAAAAAAAAAACCCACATCTGAAAAGCATAAAGGCTTATAGTTGTCATCAGCATTATTAATCAGCAAATAATAAGATAATATTTTCTAAATGGTTTAGTTCCTAGTACCTACTGATAGAGTAGTCTGGTTTGGTTTTTAATTTGCTTTATTGGAACAGGTTTAGAGTCTGTGCTTTACCCTGTGCCATGTACTTCTAAACTGAGAGTGGCTATCTAAATCTGAATACTGTCCAAGAGATTTTCTAAAACTGTTGAGTGTAGTTGTTGGGGCTGCTTGCTACATCTTTGGTTCTCTTTTCATAACAGTACATCCTCTAAAAGGCAGATGCTGAAACAGTGGTATTTTCCTCAAGCCTAGAAAGGTGTAGTCACATCCTACAAACTTAAATCTTGGTAATGGATATAGCTAAAATACTATACCACATTCAACTCCAATCACCAATTTTGATATTTTTATTTAACAGTATAAGGTGTAATAATTCATGTGTCAGAATGCCTCAGAGATTCTGAAACATCAGTAGAGAGAAACTATTTTAAAATACTGGTTTTACTAAAGTACGTTAGGCATTTTCTTTAAAAATGAAATTAGTTCTGTAGTTTATTACTAATGGCTGAAGTATATAGCAAGTTGCATTGATTAAAATTTGAAGTTTTTATTTCATATCAAATTGCAGGATGTACTTAATGAAATGAATCTGTTGAAATATTGAATTGTATTATATCAATAAATAGAATGGGTAACTGTATTACAGGCTAAGATAGGCTTCGGAGTCAGATTTCAGATAATCTTTTTTAGCAGCATGAACCTTGAGGAAGTTGTTTGCCTTCACTTACGCTTAGTTTTCTCATTTGAAAAAGGGTTAATACTGCAGTATCTTCTTTGTGGGGTTTCATGATAATTAAAAAAGTATTTATGTAATGTGCTTGGTCAATGTTTATGTTAGAATGTATGCTTAGTACCTGTTGACTATAATAATAGCAGTCAACTGTTGAAATACTGGGAAGATACTCTAATCTTTTTACTATCCAAGAATTATTTTTTTCTTATTTTTCCCATTCTCCTGCCCTCCTGACAACACTCACCCCTGAATACATAAGCTTTATTTCCTTTTTAAAATGTTTTATCAATTATTTTTCTTTTCCTTCTTTACTTACCCTTTCCCCTTTTCTTTTTGATCCAAAAATTATTTTTAATATGATCCTCTGACTACCTCTTTTCAGATGCGACTAAATTTTGAAATACCTGCCACAAAACTACAGTCATTAAATAAGTATTACCTTTCTTCCACTTCTAAAAATCAAAGTCATGAAGCTGTCAGACATGAAAGTACCATTTGATAGCTGGTCTTGTTACTTCTCTGAATTAAAAGAATGCAAGTCCAAATTTATGTTTTAGCTTTACTCTGCACCTTTATCATAATGGGCCTGTTTTACTATGTTTGTACAATTTTCTTGGTCTAGGAGCTTCAGATTAAGAACTAATGATGTAATATTTCATTATGTGTTACACTTCCCATTGTCCATGTCATTGGCATCTTTATATTTTCTTCACATATTCTACATGAGTTCATTGGAACATTTTGAATTCTATTTACAAGAATCATGTTAAATGTAGTCATTACTATGTAATAATGAGGGAAAATACCATAGTTTTAGTTCCTCAGGGAATTATACTACAATTTTATAATACACTGCTTAGTGCTGTTATTTACTGTGAATAGAAAAATGCGTGATGTCACCACTTACCTGTACCAATAAGGAATTTGGGAACAATTTTTAAATTCCTATGTTGAATTGTAGAGTAATTTTGGAACATGATCCACTGTAACATATAATATGCAATTACAGTGAGAAAATTTCATCTTTGGCTTCCTTTCTTTTGATGTTAAAAATGTTTAAATAACATTTTTCAAGTTGGCCGTTAAAGTTGCTATTTGGTAATTTGCTGGACTTTTTTGAGCAATTTGATTAAGGATGAAGTGTTTTTCTCATTTTAGAATGATTTAAATAGCTCCAAACTTTCTCAAACTGGAAATACACTTATATACACTGAGTAATAAACATAATTGATTTTGTGTCATCTTTTCTCCTGAATTGTATATTATTGAGGCTTTTTGCCTGCCCCACTCATTTTTTTGTGTTCTGATCCTTTTCTACTAATAAGAGATACAGTTTTGTTGAAGTGTTGAATTATATAATCTTTATATTATTTGTATAGATTACTAATCCCAGCATAAAAATCAGACTTACTGAGTTCAGCCTTCTCCTTTGCTTCCTTTCACCAGTGAATTTGATACATATTTAATGGAACTATTAGAAAAAGACTAAGAAATGTGGCCTACATGGAAAGATTATATCTTTGTTTTTTTTTTTTTTTTTTTGAGACAGGGTCTCACTTTGTAGTTCAGGCTGGCCCTGAGCTCACTATGTAGCCCAGGCAAGCTTCAAACTCAGCAATCCTCTAGTCTCTGCCTCCCGAGTGCTGGGATTACAGGCATGAGCCACCACGCCCGGCACGATTGTATCATTTCTAATCGTCTCTATTCTTAAATTTTAGTCAGAATGCCCTATTGAACAAATACATGACCTTGTTTTACTAATGATGTCACTGACTGTAGGTTTGATTTCATAGGTCTCTTAGTCCTAGAAATACACAGGCTGGTGATGAAGTGAGTACTTTGTGGTTAATCTTCAGAACAAAAATGTATATACCTGGCTATTGTTGACTCTTAACTCCTGGATTCTTCTAATTTTTATTGGAAGTAGTAATAACTTTTATATACCTTTTAATACTGTTTGTCTTTGTTTTATAGTGCCTGGTCAAGAATTTCTTGATGTTTCCTGTTTAGGCAAAAAAGGATATAGGATAGTTGGAACTGAGACAGGAACAATAAGAGTAAAGCAGTTCAAAAGAATGGGGGTGGGAAAAGACATTGAGAAATGACAGAGAAAGAAGAGAGACTAGGCTGATAAAGAGCTTTAAAAGTGCCACCAAAAGGAGGGTAAAAGGACAAAACAAAGATCCCCAGTTTGCTACTAACTACAAAGCCTTACGCTTTCACTAGTACTTTTGTAGGTCTCAGCTTCTCCATCTGTGAAATGAGACCATTAAGACAGTGTGATCTTCAGAGTCATTTGCAACACTGAGAGTCTGAGTCCATGGCACTGAGAAAAGGAAAACATGCCAATAACATGGAGTCAGGGATTGGTATTTGCTTTGCCTATGGTTTCAATGCCTACCATGTTGCTTGCCTTTTGTGTTTCTTCTAATAAACACAACAAAGAAGAGGGCCATACTGATGGCACAGATTCAGAAGGTTCTACCATTTAAGTGGCTTCTGTGAGTGGCAGTGCCCAAATGCCCTGATTTCTTCACCAACATAGAAATTAGCTGTGCCTTCTTGAGCTTCTGTTGGAACCAGCTTCTCTGTGTATGTGTGCCAGATAAGTATCTACCTGTTGGGGCTCATGCTTGCTGTTCAGCAATGAGATACTTAAAAGAGAACATCATTTCCTAACTATATATGGATAGGCAGTGTATATATGTGTGGGGTCAGAAAAAATAATTAAAAAATAGGTTTAGGATTATTAGTTTCTTTTTTTTTCTTTTTTAATATTTATTTCATCCCCAGCCTTAACTTTTTCCTTTCCTTCATACCATCCAACTAGTTTTTGAAAAGAGCTAAGGTCTTGTTCAGTTCTGGGCAGGTTCAGTCTTCTTTTAATTGTCCAAAATGGTTTTTGAAAAGAGCTAAAATCTTGTCAAGGTCTGGACAGGTTCAGAAGGCATGTGACTACTTTGGGACCTTGATCTTGAAACATTGCCATCATTTATACTACTATTCTCTTATATTTCTCCACTGGTAATAGTTATTGTTCTTTTTTTTTTTCTGACTATGATCAGTAGATTTCTCAGGCTTTTCCAACAGGAAATGCTAAGAGAGAATGCATTTTTTTTTAAGTTTAGGAAAAAACTATGTTCTTCTATGTCTCTTTTACCAGCCTAAGAGGGGAAGTATATACAAATTAAGGTATTGTTAATTATTATTATTAGCAATTATTTTTGAATACTATTTATTATTATAAAAATTTTTAAATTATTTTCAGATTTGTATGTTTAATAGCAGTTGATACATTTCAATATAGCTGACATTCTTTTCCTTTTTATTTTTTTTGAGACAGGGTCTCACTTTGTAGTTCAGGCTGGCACTCAGCTCACTATGTAGCCTAGGCAAGCCTTGAACTTAGCAATCCTCCTGCCTTTGCCTCCTGATGGCTGGGATTACAGGTGTGAGCCACCATGCCCAGCTAGCTGTCATTCTTAATCTTCATTTTTAATCAATATAGTTTATCATAATGTGCAAAAACAATTTTAGGAACTCTGTTTGTCAGTTAAGTTTCTTTCCTCCATAGTTGAGTTGTGAAGGAATGGAGGAGGTTGCTGGAGAGGAGCAGGAAGAAGCAGACACATTTAGAAATCATACTGTTTCTGTTGTTAGCTATCAGAGTCTTACATATTCTCCCCGGTTCATTTTCCTGGACTGTGAAGTTTTGGTGGGGGCGGGAATTGGGAAGGCAGGAGACAGGAGTGACACAGGTATCCCCTATTTCTTCCTGGTATCTTCTTTTCTGCTGTCATACATGTGCTTTTGTGAAGGTAGGCATTCTATTACTTTCATAAAATTTGTATTACATGTTGTGAAATTTTTCCTTTTATCCTAAAGAGTAGCTATGTCTGTGCTTAATGATTCATTTGCTCCTAAAGGGTGAATATCTATATATGTATATTGATTAGTACATTATTATTGAATACAAAGTAATGTCCTCTTTTAAGGGGCTTGTACTGGGATGTCATACATAGTTTTAGAAAGGTAGAGGTAAACCAAGGAATAATGAGAAAACTTGGCTCATTAATATCCTTTAAATCTTCCTCTTTTTGTTTTGTTTTGGATAAATGGTTATGTGAATATTTTTTTGCACTGAAGTGTAGGTTTTTCCTCTGCTACTACTTATGCTGATATTTTTAAGAATTAAAGAGTATCATCTATAACAGGCTTTTTTTGATTAGCATCTCATAATATTTGGAGTTAATCTTAGAGAAGAGTTTTGATGAACTCTCAGTCTAAGAGTAATTAAAAAACTAGTATTACTCATATAAATATTATAGTAGTAATCTGGAAAGCACCTCTATAACTTTAAATGTACAACATATATTTTACTGATATAAAGCCAACATGGAAAATTAATACACAGATATTAGATAAACAGATTGTTTTACAACATGATTATGTTGCATTGCATGATTATGTTCTCATTTTAAAATGCTGTGTTTAAAAAGTCACTTTACAGGGCTGGAGATTTTGCTCAGTGGTTCCGGCGCCTGCCTCGCAAGCGCAAGGTCCTGAGTTTGATCCCAGTGACCACATAGAATGCTGGGCGTGGAGACTCACATCCACCAGCCATCAATACCACATACCACAGTGCCAGGCGTGGTGGCTCACGCCTGTAATCCCAGCACCCGGGAGGCAGAGACAGGAGGCTTGCTGAGTTTGAGGCTTGCCTGGGCTACATAGTGAGCTGAGTGCCAGCCTGAACTACAAAGTGAGACCCTGTCTCAAAAAAAAAAAAAAAAAAAAAGTCACTTTACAAAGTGGATGTGGAATTTAGGTTGGATACTGTGTTTTGTATACATTAGTGCATGTACACCTTCAGAAAGTCATTAGAACTTACATTTTGCTTGGTGCCATAGAAATTCTGAAAGACTGTTTTTGCTCCCTGATTTCTTTCTGCATTGCATATATATTGGAATAAGGAACATTGATATTGCCTCCCCAGTGCTATTTTTGTGAGGCAAAGAAAATTCTGGGAAATGTTTAATTTTGAATGAACTGAGTATGATTTTGGAAACAATGCCTAACATTATGTGATGGTTTTTAGAGGCCACTTTTAGTTAATTATGACCATGAATGCTGAAGTCAAATATAGTTAAAGACAAAAATATGGTTCTTGTAGTTGTAATAGATTAAGATGTGCTGCTGGATTAACACTTGATCTTTTCTTTATATTTAGGAGTCTGATGATTTTGGAAATTTAAAACCTTTAAGTAATATTGTACAATAGATGTGGATTTGTATTTCAGCAAAGGTTTGAGAGCCATGTGGCTTGAAAGTGAGGTGGGATTTTTTAAAGTGTTTAAACTTGGAAAAAATATATTTTAATATTTTGATTGGGTTGTTTCTTTGGAGATTTTTGGAGATTGATATGAATGCAGTTGAGGTAAAGATTGAATATTCCACTTACCTTTAGTCCTCTTGCCCTGGATACATTTTTTTTTTTTTTTTGAGACGGTCTCGCTTTGTAGTTCAGGCTGGCTCTGAGCTCACTATGTAGCCCAGGCAAGTCTGAAACTCAGCAATCCTCCTGCCTCTGCCTCCTGAGTGCTGGGATTACAGGCGTGAGCCACCAAGCCAGGCACTGTGGTATGTGGTATTGATTGCTGGTGGGCATGAGCCACCATGCCCAGCATTGTATGTGGTTACCCAGATTGAACTCAGGGCCTTGCACTTGTGAGGCAGGCACCGGAACCACTGAGCTAAATCTCCGGCCCGCCCTGGATACATTTTGAAGAAATGATTTCTTGCATGATATAACCCTATTTAATTTATTTTTGTTCATTTCCATTGCTATTTGGAATTTCCTAATAATACACTACATGTGAGCCTTGGAAGTTCAAATTATCTTTTGGTTTATAAACCTTAGAAAGAATGCCAATAGATGGCACCCCTCGCCCAGAACAGCACCTTAAACTGAATGGCTTGACCATGAGATTAAATGAAAGCAGAGTGACGTATTTGGAAACACAAGAATATGAATAGTGGCTAGTACAATGTAGAGAAGAGGAAGAGTCATTTCAGGGCTATAAATTAATCTCCGTTTGCATATTCAGCACACCTAGTAAGACTTTTGCTCTTGCTATTAATGATCTCGTATTTGGTTTGAAAACATTCTAGGAGACATAAGGATAACTGGATATCACTCTATGAGCTTTTCTTTTTTATTCAGTACCAGGGATTGAACTCAGGACCTTGTGCTTGCCAGGCAAGCTTTAGTGTTCTATAATTGTCCTTTACATTTAGTTTTGAAAGAGTAATTAGAGTATTTGTATCAGTGTGTGTGTTTAATGTCAGTATTATTTTGGTTAATTTAGCAATACTGAAATGGCTTAGTTATCTTTTTTCTCCCTAAAGTACTGAGGATTGAACCCTAGCTAGGCCTTTCCTCTAAGACTTGTCTCCAACTCTTTAAATATTTTTTTCTAAAATTTTTTTGACAAGGTGAAAAGAAATGAGGCATTAATTACAACACTGCATTTCTCCAGCTATGTGGTCATATTTTTAAAGATTTCAAATTGTAGAAAACTGCAAAAATGATATTTGAAAATCTGTAAAGATCAAAACTTAAGGATGATACTAAAAAATGGAATTAGATGAAATTAGAAAAATGTAGAATTTAACGATAAGGGAAAATGGATTAATTACTGTGCATGTTAATTTCTTGACCAGTCTTTTCTCTCTCTTTCTTTAATCTTCCAATTATTTTAACTAGTGAAAACAGCTGAGGAAAAGATTACACTTAATCCTTTATGGCATGACATTTTGTTTTTTGAGTAAATAGTTACAATTAGCCTCGGGGGTCTCTGATTATTATTATCTGAATTTATTTCTAGATAACATATCTATAAAAGGGTAAATTGGGATCTTGCATCAAGGTCTTATAGTTATCACAAAATAATACAGTATTAATATACAAAGTAGACATAACTAATATATTCATTTTGGATATCTGATTTATTTGATACCTGAAGCAGTCTATATTTAGGAAGCCATTGGATGGATAGTGGAATCTTAGGTTAAGAACAGATTCAGTCCTACATTTTATTACAGGAAACATTTAGAGGTGATTGAGTTTGATAGTCTATCCTTTTGGTACTGTATTAAACTAGAAAACTCCTTGTTGCTTTCTGGTTATGTCTTCTGTTTAATAATCCAAGCTCCTCTAATTTATCTGACTTATTCTAAAAGGATATGGACAAGGACAGAAGCCTATGTCTGTGGGACATAGGGCAAAAGAAAGAACTCTTGAATATAATTCACAGGTTAAATGGAGTTACTATTTGTCATTCTTTTCTTTGTAGGTAAACTTGGGTAAATAGTTAACAGCTGTTGTAAGTTGACCTCGATAATTAACTTTCTTCTGGAATATTCTCTTTAGCTGTTCAGTGAGAAATATTCTGAGTTTGTAATAATACATAAAGGAAGAACTATCCAAGTACTAATGAGTTAATAATTTAGATATCCAAAGCAATTTAATATCTGTGGATTTAGTATCTTCAGGGAATGAGGAATTTTCCTTAGATTTTTATTTGACTGAGGCCAGATAGGTAAGACAAACTTACTTTCTAATAACAGAACACCTGCCCCATTATTCATGTTGGCAACTATTCTCTGATGAGGTAATATGTACAACAAATAATGATTAATAACCTTGAATAAACAACGTAAAAATGGGGCCTAACTCTTCATTAAAAAGCTAACGTTTTCTTATTTTAATCTAATTAGTACAAAAAAGTAAATATGTTACATTAAATGAGACCCATATTTTTCACTTGTATAATTTAAATTGCTAAAATCTGTGATCCTAGGGGTTTATTGGAAATGTATATAACTGGGCAAAATATTTCGTGGCAGTCTTTTTAAATATTTTTAAGGCAGAGTAACCACTCAGATGAATAATAAATTAAGAGAAATAACCAAAAGTATGCTCTAATTAAATGATTTATCCCAAAGCTATTTTTTTCTCAAAGGGTTACTTTTTTTTTTTTGCAATTAGAAAATGACTGTGTTATGATTCTGTATGTTAGATTTCATGCTTTCCAAAAATATGTACAAAAGATAACCTATGAGGAAAACACCAATATAAAGTTTAATTGTGCCAAACAGTGTTTAAAAAAAAACATAAATACAACCCTGCAAAACAAAAGATCATGGTATATACATGTTAATTTCAGTAGATTTTTTTGTGGGTGTAATGCATTATCAGTTTAGCCATTATTTGTATTAACTTTTTCTGTGCTTTTTAACTTATTCTTAAAACTAAAATTTTATTTGGCCTTTTTAATTATACATTCCATGGAATATTTTATGTACTCTTGATACTTTGTGGTTAAATTCAAAATATGATTTTTTTATTTTACATCCCATTCAGTAAAAAGCAGAGGCAATTGTATTCTAGTGTTTAAAAGTTGTTTCTTTTAAAAATTTAACTCTCACTGCCTATATGTCATGTGATATAATGAAAAAGATACTTATTTTCAATGGAAGAGTAATATTGGTCTACATGTTTTACTCTCCCAAATTTCCCCCAAACAAACAGCTTAGTGCTCTCATTTGGACACCACTGTCTGTTCATGTATATAGGAGAGCTTTATCCGTGCATTGACCTGTATTTTAGAACATAACCCTGTTTGCATAGCATCTGAACTTTTGGGTATGGAATTTCCAACCTCATGTTTTAAGTGTCTTGCTTCCTTAAGGCCTCAACTTCAGCCTTCCTTTCTGTCTCTTCTTAACTGTTCTGCTGCCATTTTCCTTAGCTCCTTAGCTATGTCTGGCCCAGCACAGCCAATCCAAAAAGATAGCCAGAGGACTGCAGTAGAGATTAGAGACGAACAACAGGTCTGTCGCTAGAGTTAGTACTACTTTAAAATGGCACAAATATTCTTGTCTTATAGCTAGTGCAAAACTTCCCTTAAAGGCAAACATTGCAAGTGTGCTGACTTTACTGTCCACAATACTCATTATTTTATTTATAATTTTACTAAGTTTTTCCAGAGAAAGTTCATTAAAGATTTATAATTCTATATTCTAAGTTTAAATAAATATTTTAAAATTATTTCCAACTAACTTCTGGCACAGATATCATTTAATTGTTCTATTTTAAAGTGATACAGAAATAAATTTTAAAGTACTTTCCAAAACCATAGGCTTTATACTAAGGGTAGTATTATACTCGCTACATTTTTATTTTTTGATAATAGAAAATTATTTTTATCCTGTATTGCTGGATGTTAATGATACATGTCATAATAATTGTTTTAGTGTAGTGTGAGGTCTGCCATGTACCTCTTTCCTTTTCTAACTTAATGTAATTTTAGTGTGTGTTATGAATTCACCAGTGTACCACTGAGGTATGCCCCTAATCCTTTTCTTTACTGTTTTGTAAAGAGTAATTCTTATGATTATGATAGTTGTTGTAAAAATTCACTTGTTATTTTTAAAAATGGAAATATTTGACCCTGTAGCCCACTCTCTTATGGAACAAAAGTGGAATACTGGCAGTTGATACAGGTTGTACAAGCTGAGACTTGCCTGGCTGGGTTTTAAAAGTGTTGTACCTTTGTTAAGTGTGAGTGCTCTAACAGAATGAATACGTGAATGGACTCTACTTCATTCCATGGCAACGAGGAGCAATAACAGCAGCCGTGCCGTTATATACTTTTTCATTTTCTTAACCCTGAGTTTTTGGAAGGATATATTGTTTACTGATTAATAGTATTACGAGGCTGTGACAGGAATGAGTAATTGTGTACTAAGATTGTTGTGCTGGAAGTAATTTGGGTTTAAACTTAGTTTTTTCTGTGATAAAGATGAAATATTTGAGTATTAACACTGCTAATTATTTGAAAAATTTGTCTATAAGATAGAAAGATAACAGCTGAATTTTCTAGCATAACCTGCTTTCTGAAGATTTTCTAAATCTGAAAAGATACATACATATATGTACATGTGTATATGTATATACATGTATGTATATATACATGTGTGTGTGTGCGCAGTAGTAAGTTTCCTATGGGGTAAAGCATTTATCATTTGCTCTTAACAAGGTAAATCCCCACAGACAAACCTTCTTCTAAGACTTTTCCCATTGGATTTCTACTCTCCTTCAATAAAAATGGAGATATGATAAACAATGGTGTGATGAAATATTAGTTAGCTCTTGCACTTTTGTTATTTTTATTTATTGGGTTGTTCCCACCCTCCCTTTACCCCTCAATCTCCTGTCTCATGTGTGTATTGGTGGAGATTGAACTCAGGGCTTCACATATGGTAGGCAAATGAGTTACACTGAGTTACATGCCCAGCTGCTTATGTTTTGAAACATTTTGTTAACTGTCCAGAAAGGTTTGCCTTAAATTTACAACCTCATGCCTCAGCCTTCTGAGTAGATACTCCTTTTGCTTTCAGTTAGTGAATAAACTTGGCTGGGAGGAAACATCCAAATGATTTAAATTTAACTACTACTGATATGCTGACGTACATGCTGGCCCTTAACATTGAACAGAAAGTACAAATGTTGATGTTATTTTTCAAATGAGCAGAATAAATACTTTAATGAATAAATGCTAAATACTTTCAGATCTTAAATTGAGATTTGAATATTAATTTCTTTTAAGAAATTTATACTAATTTTATTTTTTGTATTTATTGGTACATGTTAGGTATACCTTATGATCACATTTGTCATTGAGATTTTATATCTAAACATGATATATCAATTTTTTTTTTGTTTGTGTTTTTGTTTTGTTTTTGAGACAAGGTCTCACTTTGTAGTTCAGGCTGGCCCTGAATTCACTATGTAGCCCAGGCAAGCCTCGAATTTAGCAATCCTTCTGACTCTGCCTCCTGAGTGCTGGGATTATAGGCATGAGCCACCACGCCCGGCACTGTGGTATGTGGTATTATTGATGGCTGGTGGGCATGAGTCTCCACGCCCAGCATTGTATGTGGTAACCGGGGATTGAACTCAGGACTTTGCACTTGCGAGGCAGGTGCTGGAACCACTGAGCTATCCGGCCCACTATATCTGTTCTTAATGTTTCCCATTCCCCTGTCCTTCCTTCAACTCCTTAACCCTCCATATAAATGAACTTTGTTTCCATTTTTTTTCCTTTTGCCACAAAATTTTTTCTTTCCCTTTTTGTCTTTCCTCTGCCCCATTCTCTTTCCCCTTTGAACATTTTCTTATTTCACAATATCTATTATATATTTTGGACCTCATTTATTTCTAGATTGCTGTACTTACAGGTTATAATGAAGAATTTTAAATGTTGAATGTGGTCTTAATATTTTATAAATTTACACTCTGGATAATTTTTGTATAAATTGTTTTATTATGGAGTAAGAAAATCTGAAAAGAAGGTTTTTTGTTTTTGTTTTGTTTTGAGACAGGGTCTCGCTTTGTAGCTCAGGCTGGCTCTCAGCTCACTATGTAGCCCAGGCAAGCCTTAAACTCAGTAATCCTCCTGCCTCTGCCTCTGCCTCCCCAGTGCTGGGATTACAGGCGTGAGCCACCACGCCCGGCTGAAAAGAAGGTTTTCTAAGCTTTTAAAATAAACTCAATTTTATGTTTGTCTGGGTCAGAACTTTTCAGAATTCCCCATTGCCTATTCATCAGAATCATTTAAGAACTATTTATTCAGTGCCACGATGTACCACAAACTATTTAGCATTTGCCACTTAGAAGGTTATAGTTTCCTATCCATTTTCAAATTTAACTACATCACTCTGCTCTCAGCTATTCTGGCCAGCCTGGTTTGTGGTATTATGTATTGGTTAAGAACATGAAAAAGATTAAAATTAATAAGTTCAAATTCCAGCTCTATTACTGCCTAGAAGGTTTAGTATGGGAGATTACTTAAACTTTGTGAAATAGGATTAATAAAATCAACCTTCAAAGGAGTGTTTCAAAGGTCACATTATATAACATAAGGAGAAACAACAATGCGCCTGACATGTAAGTGCCCAATAAACGATAACTGCTATTACTGTCTTGTTTAGTTGCCAGAATTCTGTTATTATTTCTCTAAATCTTCTCATTGCTTTTCCACTTTGAATTTATTTCTTGTCCTATTTGAATTCCTTTCTTTCAAAGTTAGTGTTTTTACTGAAGATATAGCTCAGTTGAATATTGTAGCCTAGCATACATGAAGGCACCAAGAAACTAACTCAAAGGTAGAAGTAGAAGTTGAAGTAGTTCCCTATAATTGTGATAATTTTCTTAATTTTTTATTATCTCTGCTACTGATTTGGAATTGTAATTGAGATTTTTGTTTATTATTAAATGTCTAATTTCTTTTAATTGTAAGCCTCCTGAGGGTGAGGGCAGAAGACTATGTACTAGAGTTTTGAATTCACCATGAGATCAGTGTCTGTTTTTTGTTGTTGTTTTTTTTTTTTTTTTTTGAGACAGGGTCTCGCTTTGTAGTTCAGGCTGGCCCTGAGCTCACTGTGTAGCCCAGGCAAGCCGCAGCGAACTCAGCAATCCTCCTGTCTCTGCCTCCTGGGTGCTGGGATTACAGGTGTGAGCCACCACGCCCCGCACTGTGGTATGTGGTATTGATGGCTGGTGGGCATGAGTCACCATGCCCAGCATTCTATGTGGTTACCGGGATCGAACTCAGGACCTTGCGCTTGTGAGGCAGGCGCCGGAACCACTGAGCTAAATCTCCGGCCCATCAGTATCCTTTTATTAGAAGTAATCAGTGAATAATTCCTCATTAGCTTTATAATGTTTATTTTCCTTCTAATTAAACTCCAGATAACACTTTTTTATTCGAACCTTTTGGTACATTTTATTTATATATATATATATATATATATATATATATATATATATATATACACACACACACACACACACACACACACACATATCATGAACACACACAATATTGAGAATTTGTACCAGTACATGACACAATTTAATTATCATTTTTCCCATTCCCCCACCCATCCTCGAACTCCTTGCCCCTGTATACATCAGCTTTATTTCCTTTTTTGTTACCACTGTATTTTTTCTTCCCCTTGTTACTGACCCATTTCCCTCTTAATGTTTTCTATTTCAGAATACCTACCATATATTCTAGAGCTTATTTACACCTTAAGTTTCTCATACCAAAAAAGATATGATATTTATAGATCTGTCACCTATTTATTTCATTTTTGAGTATGTCCTGAAGGTACATCCATTTGAATATAAATGATTCAAACTTATCATTCTTAATGGCAGCCCATTACTCCATTTTATTGAAAAGCCACATGTTCTTTATCCAGTCTCCAGCTGATGGGCATTTGGGTTGTTTCCAAGATTTAAGTGTCACAGACTGAGCTACTATGAACAGATAACACTTTTAACTGTAGTTTTGTGAAGCTCTGCTTTTGTAATGACTGTTAGAACACCATAAGTTTATTATTGCTACTGAATTTTTTTTCTTGTATTTAAAATACTTAATACTATGGATTAATTAATTTTGTATATTTCATTGAATATACAGGCATCTTCTAGCAAGTAGTTTTGGGCTGACCCCAGCAAAGGTTTCTTTTCCTCTTTTCACATGACGCTTTTACCTCACTGTATACACATACACATATGAGTTTCATCTGTGTCTATCTATCTGAAATTCTGGTCTTGTCTAGGATATCCTTTTTTTTAGTTGAATTCTTTATTGGTACAATTTATAAAGATCTCACAATCACGTATAACATTGGGGAATTTGTACCAGTATATGACACAAGTTAATTCTCATTTTTACCCATATCCCTACCCACCCACACCTCCCCACCCCCTTTATACATACTCTTTTATTTTCTTTCTGTATCATATTTATTCCTTCCCCTCATTACATTCCCACACCAAATTTCCTATGGAAATTTCCCACTCTGTAAAACCTGTCATACTTTCTAGAGCTCATTTGCATCTACAGGTGTCCATGTCAAAGAGAAGATCCGGAATTTGCCTATCTGTGATCTGTTGATTTCATTTATTAGTATATCCTCCAGGTGTCTCCATTTCACCTAAATGGATCGATCTTATCATTCTTTATGGCAGAGTAATACTCCATTTTATATAAAAAAACACATCTTCTTTATCCACTCTCCAGTTGATGGGCATTTGGGTTGTTTCCAAGATTGAGCTATCACGATCTGAGCTGCTATGAACAAGGGTGTACATCTGTCTTTCCAATGTGATTTTTAAAATTCTTTTGGGTATATTCCTAGCAGGGGGATAGCAGGGTCCAATGGGACCCCTAGTCCTAGTTTTCTGAGAAATCTCCACACGGATCTCCATAATGGTTGCACAAGTCTGCAATCCCACCAACAGTGGAGAAGGGTTCCTTTCTCCCCACAGCCACGCCAGCATTTATTGTTGGTTGATTTTATGATAGCAGCCGTTCTTCGTGGAGTGAGATGAAATCTCAATGGTGTTTTCATTTGCATCTCTCCAATGACCAGTGATGTTGAACATTGTCTAGGATATCTTTAGTGTGAATTTTAGGAATACCTTATCAAAATATAGTGCCTTCCTTTTTTCTTATACAATGCTAAGTAAGGACAGCATGATGCAAAGAGCAGAAATTGTAAAGCAAGTTGACCATATACAAAATAACATCCGTGAAAAACCCCTAACTTGATCTGAAAGATAATAAACAAAAATTTTTGTCAGATGACCAAAGCAAAAATCTCTACATATATTAAATGATGTTACAGATAAATAAGAAAATTCTAAAACTACCTCAGAAAATAAAAATGGCAAAGAACATCAGGTTTTAAAAGAAATTAAGTAGTCATATCAGTGAGAAGCTGGGAACATGTAGAATAATTAACAGTAGGCAATAAATTATGTGATATATAGATCCATGCCTCTTTTTAATAAGTGTGTTTTCATTTGGTACCATTTCTTAAGGTACAGAGTTTGCTAAATTTTCTAGAAATTGCAAAGTCATTTTTAACTTTCCTGACTCAAAGGTTGCGCTTCAATTTCTGTCACGACTGTAAATATACATAATATTTTCACGTTTTGTATTCATTCATTCTTTCACTGGGCAAGTATTGGCATATACTGTATGGGCCAAGAAGTGGAAGGCACAGATGAACAAAACTGATTAAGACTCTGCTCTTGAGGAGCTCACATTCAAACAATTGGGGATGAAAGATGAAAATAAATGATTCTTTATTATGATTGTTGTAAATGCTATGGAGAAAAAAGGGTAGAGAAGTTAGGTGAGGGGATGGATAAAATTGCAGTTTTAAATGGGATGATTAATAAGACACTACAGAAGGTAATATTTGAACAAAGACATGAAGGAAATAAGTTTTTATATATGCAAACAGAATACTGATGTTTTTGATGCTAGCTTTCTTTCTATAGTATAAAACCCTTTTTCCAGCTGTTCTTACATAGTACTTTTCTGCTTTATTCTTTGTGCCCTTTTTCAGTTTTCTGTGCCTTTCTCTGAATAAATCACTTGTGTGTATGTGTGTGTGTGTGTGTTTACGAGGCATGATTTTCTATAAGGAAACAAACAGATTGAGAGGCTTTCAAAATTAAATCCTTCAAGTCCATACTACCTGCTTTGAAGTAGGAGGTTCTTCTGAGACAGTTATAAAAGTCACTAAAACATAACCTTAAAAAAATGAGCAGAATTTATGATTGATGTATTAAACACAAAGATAATAATTGCCTGGCAAGTAAAAATTAGAATCAACCAGACTGTGATTTGATTGTTTATACTCTCAATATGACTAGTTTAGACTGGAGATGGAATCGTTGCCTGTGGTAGCTTCTATGATAAAATTCCTCTTCCGTGTCTCATAAGATATGAAATTAGAGTCATTGTTTGTATAGCATGGAGAATACTATCTAGTCAACTTTAATCACAATTTATGACTTATTTAAAAAAATCATGTATATGTAGAAAGACATAAATGAAGGATTATTTAGATAAAGAAAAGTTACTAATGGAGTCAAATTGTCTTGAATTATTATTTTGACATATACATTGTCAGGGGTATTTTTAGAATGGTATATTCAGTATGCTAATATCAAAATCCTATTTTCCATTTTAATTCATGTCACATATTCAGCATTATTTGCCTGTCATCTATTGTGAAATCCAGAGTTTTGCATTTGAGGCTATTGTACTGTTTGGAAAACTTCAAACAAATGAAACAAATATAATGAATATAAAATATATGTTATACATTTGGTTACAGAAATAAAAATTTCTATGGAACCTTAAAACATTACATTTCTCTGTTTGAACTTTCATAATCATATATACAACATTAATTTTTAGTCTTGATTTTCATTCTTAAAGCCCTGTTCAGTGATCATACCTACAAATTTGTCCAGACGTTTGTGTCCAAAGTGAGTTGGCTGTGCACACATCTTAGCTATTTTGTAGACCAGAGCCTCTTGGACATAAATATTTCTGGCATTAAATAATTAATTGAAGGTGGCAAATTTAGTGTCACTAATCTATACTACATCTTGTTTATGAAAAACTGAAGTATAAGAGAATTTGGGGAGTATTGATTTTGCTCTCATTTTTTTACCCTTTTTTTAAGGATAAATTTAAGCATGTTACAGCAATAGAGCACTCATAAAATAATGAGTTGAATTCTCATCTATATATCACTCCACTTTGATAATTAAATCATGGTTAATCTTGTTTCAGCCATAACTCTTTACCCCTCACTTACTTGATTATTACAGTATTCCTTTTACTTTCTACCTTTGTAAAGAAATGCAGCACAGCTAAGTCAGGGTTAGTCCTCAGATTTAAAATATGTTGCCTTACGTTGATGTCATGTCATCTCTCCTGGGGATGGAGCACGGGTGAAAAAAATCCTGAAATTAAAAATTTGTTAGTTTTTTAGCCAAGCATTTAAGATGTTGAATTGTACAGCTTTCATATTTCAAGTGTTACATTTTTTACTTGAATTCAATGGTTTTTCATGTTTAGTATAGAAGGGTTATTTATTAATATTTATTGAGACTGTTCTCTATTTACCTTTTTATATAGAGGAGCATTTATGTTTTCCAAAGATTTTTTAATGTATTTTTCTTTCACAAAAATTGTGCAGTAGGTATTTGAGGTTTATAATATGTCCTAAAGTGAAATTATTTCTTGTGTTTATAGGATGTGCTTCAAGGTAGCTTTTTAGTATCTTTGATTTTGAGTTTCAAAACTTCTGATGAATCTTATATTTTAAAATATGAAAGTGAATACTAGTTGAAAAAATGAAAGTGATTATTTAAAAAACTAACATTTTAATTAAGATTAGTTTATATCATTTACTTTATAAATTTTATTAAGAAGTGTTCATCAACCTCCTTTTTTGACCTTTACTAATAAAGTCAGTAAAACATGTTGAAACAAAATAAGGAAGTGCTCTCAGGATAAAGGAGAATTATGGTATTTATAGCCCTCATACTGATTGTTTTCCTTTGCATAGTTAGTCAGATACAATTAATAGTAAAAGTTCTTGCAAGTCATTGGTTACCAACCCTAATTATATTTCAAAAAGCCTATAGTTCTTAATAAAAATTAGAAAATTATGATAATCAGAACATTTACTAATTATATAATATAAATATATTTTATATAGTATAGTAATTCTTATAATAGCAACATTTATTGAGGATCTTTAAAACGTTTTTAAATTTCATTTTGGAAAATGTCTATGTGGAAAAGATGTTGTAAATCCTTGCAAACTGGAATTTACAAAGTAGAGGAATAATTGACATTATCCTCTCCAGCTGTATAGTCTATGGTTTCTTTTAAGGAATCCACTTTTTTTTTTTTTTTTTTTTTTGAGCCAGGGTCTCGCTTTATAGTTCAGGCTGGCCCTGAACTCACTTTGTAGCCCAGGCAAGCCTCAGACTCAGCAATCCTCCTGCCTCTGCCTCCCGAGTGCTGGGATTACAAGCCTGAGCCGCCACACCTGGCAGGATCCTAAATCGTAATATAACCAATTTAAAACTTTCTTGAGATAAGATTTTTCTTGATCAGGTCATAATCATTTAATGCATTATCTGACTCATAATTATATTAAGCAACTGCTTTAGAAATGAGCACATTTGCCTAATGCATGCTCTGGGAATAAAGTAAGTTGGTTCTGACTTCATAACACTCTTTTGACCATTTTCTGTGTGTTAATGTGCATGTTTTAAGGGTTTGGTTGTATATGAGGAAAAATATAAAGATTACAATAATTTTTTAAAAGATTTTCTTACATTAGACTTTTCAGCTTTAAGATTCTCTTATCCTGTCTGAGAATTGGAAAATACTCAGTATACTTCTTTGTAAAACGAGGTGGCTTCTGTAAGTTACTAGTCATTTGGTTTTACAATTTAAGTAGAAGACTTCACTGAAACTTTTAAACAATCTTTCCTAATTTTTTTCACATTTTATTAAGAAGGATCGTTCAATGCATCTACATTTTTGTGTTGTTTACATATTTACCTTTTGTATCTGTAAAATGAATCTTTGTGTTTGTACAGTTCCCCTGAGTTTTCTAACACCTTCTTACCTGTTAAAATTTGTTTCTGCTCCCCTTTCT
>PVIC010004416.1:39067-62812 GCA_004025085.1 Thryonomys swinderianus
TTTTTTTTTTTTTTTTTTTTTTTTTTTTTTTTTTTTTTTTTTTTTTTTTTTTTTTTTTTTAGCCAACCTGTTCTCTTCTTGCTTTAGCCACATTCTTTGGTCAAATGTTGCCTTTGTACCACTCAACCTGCTGTAGTTCATATGTGTTATTGGACATTGTTGTCTTTCTTCCGTGGATAGTTGTTCCACATGTATGTTGGTCTTGGTTACTTTTAGAGAAATAATTTCCTTTAGTCTGCTTCCAACGGTGTGTAATGAGAAGTTACTTTTAACTTTCAAAATTTTCAGGCCATTTCAGTACCACCCCACAAGTATCCTTGGAAAGTGAAGTAGATTTTCTGTCTTTATAAGTCTAAATTATTGTTAAATCACTTATTTTTGTTTTCCTGTGTGATCTTTGTATTTAATGGTACAAGAGCTTTGTCTTTTCCTTCAAAAATTTTATGAAAAAGGCCTATCATTATAATCAAATAAGTGCACAGAGTTTCTTTTTCTAAAATGAGTAAGCAACCTTCCTTAACCTTTGCCATTTTTTAAATTGCTTCACACAGTTTGATTCAGAGTATTTTATTAATAGACTGTATGCTTCTCTTTTCATTCACATTCAACTAATCCTAAATGACTATTTTAGTGTTAATCCTTACAATATAGAATAGACATTTAATAGGATAGAATAGACTTCAGAGTAAATATAAATATACCACTACTAAACAAACTGGATTAACCAAAATAAGTTTTTGTAATAAATTAGAATTTCATTAGTTATTCAACAATTTTATTTTTACTAAGTTTATAACTTTTGGGTCCTAAGTTTAGTTTTCAATTATTGGATTTATGCAAATACAATAGTTTTTTAAAAATCCGAGTTGATGGTACTTAGTCCTACACTATTTTTCTTCCCTGACACTTGCACAATTCATTTATGTCCTTATAACCTTTTAGGGGAGTGTATGGAGATTAAAAACTAGAGAATGGTAGGTGGTATAATTGAAATGTAGATCATAATCTGCCCTTTATTTTACTAAATTAGGGATTTTGAGGATACATTTTGAATATTTGTGTATGTTTAGCATTCTGTTCCTTTGTTAGAAATCTCTCAGTGTGACTTGTTTTTATTAGGATGTGTCTTGAATTGTGGGCCAATCACTCTTGAAAAGTATTAAGCCCTTTAAACACACTGGTCAGTCCCATAGAGGGAAGCCTACAGGTTTATTAGCACTCTTTAGTTTGAAAGCACAGCATACCCTTTTTGGTTGCACAGCAACAGACTCCTAGCAACCGTAATAGATTGAATTTCTAAGACTGACCGGGCCGGATGTAATAATAAAGCAAGAGGTACAAACAGTTGTCATGGTTTTCTTTTCACAGTAAGCTAGTTTGATTTAGAGAAGCTTAGCTTTTAAAAAATGGGCAAACTTCTTATAAAACTGCTACTGTTTCTGCATAGATGTTCTGATATTAATGTAGCAATACTATTACCAGATTTTAAGAGCCACTGGTTGTTAAAATGCTGAAAAATAAAAAGTTAAAAGGATTATCGCCTAGAGATGCTTTTAGGGCAGTATTTTTAAAAGATTTTATCAAAAAATTGAACCATAAGAAAATAATTAGAACATGCTTTAAAAATCATGTCTGCTTCTCTAAGATTATCTTTTTGTTCTGGAGCATCTCCTTGTTTCATGTATGTGATTTTGGTAGGTGTTTATACAAAACTGATGATTATAAAGAAAAAAATGTTACTCTAAGAAAATGGGCTATTTTAAGTTTGTATAACTTTTGAATTTATAAGCTAATAAGCAATGGAGTGGAATTTAACAAAGAAAAATAAAAATGTACAATCTTTCACAGTGACAGTAAAATATTGTGATATTTCTAAAGGTATAATATTGTGCTATAACTTGGTCAGCATTTCTCCTTTGTATCCTATTGTATGTGTTTGTTCATGTAGCCCTGAGAATGAGATTAATTTAGACAACATTTGTGACCTGAAACAGGATGCTTCTATCAAAAGAAACATCCTCAGATAGCTATTGGAGTTGGGAGTAGAACTACGGCCTTTGACAGGAGTAAGCTGTAAATATACACACAGGCTAATACTCTTGATTTGTTCATCTTTTGTGTTAGCATTTGGAAAAGATTGTTAAAGTGGCAGTTATATTAAAGGCTGACAATTATAGTACAGAGCAGAAATTAGGTATTTGTGACCTATTATATTTCATTAAAAGACTTCTTATTAAATAGCACTACTTACTCTGATTACTTGACAGCTGCCCTAAACAGATTAGAAAATACTCTGCTTCAGCTGGAGGTAAAATCAGCCTCTTAAGCAAACTCATGACATAGCACAAGACAATGTATAGTAGAAGCTATTTTAAAAAATTTTTTTTTGGCTTTAGGGAGAGATGTTTATCAGTGACAAATGGAATGCTCCTTCACATTCATATAATAGTAGCTTACCAATCATGGCATTTTTCCCATTGAGATATTTTAGTACACACCCACCTAGTATCGCTACCTTCCGAGTAGAAGATTCATTATGAGAAAGCATAGATCTAGAGATCAGTGTGACTTGACTAAAGAAGCTTTTTCCCTGAATGATGAGTGACTATTCCAATTCAACGTAAATCCTACCTTTACCAGATATAAATCAAAGTTTTGGAAGTTTTACTACCAGGTGATTGATATCTGAAAAAAATTTTAATGGCCTTTATCCCCTAATAGTCAATAGAATGACACTAATTTTAATGCTTGAAGTTTAGGCGTAACTTTCAAAACACTGAACTGCTTGCTTATCCAGAGAAAAATTTATTGCATGGCTTTAGTTACCTTCAGTCATATTTCTTTCACTTCGTTACTTAGTGATTTATGTAGTAACTGTACTGTAAAGAACAGTTATTTATTTTAGTTTCATCAACTGTGATTTGCTACGTATCTTAACAGTTCATGACTTTTCCACTGTCTTCTGTGTTATGAGGTATACTGTAAATCAGTCTGTAAGTATAAAATAACAGCTCACTTTTTTGTATTTGTTTTTAAATAAACTTTTATTTATTTATTTATTTATTTATTTATTTATTTATTTATTTATTTATTTATTTATTTAGAGACAGGGTCTCGCTTTGTAGTTCAGGCTGGCCCTGAGCTCACTATGTAGCCCAGGCAAGCCTCGAACTCCGCAATCCTCCTGTCTCTGCCTCCCGAGTGCTGGGATGACAGGCGTGAGCCACCATGCCCGGTACTGTGGTATGCGGTATTGATGGTTGGTGAGTGTGAGTCTCCACACCCAGCGTTGTATGTGGTTAGCGGGGATTGAACTCAGGACCTTGCGCTTGCGAGGCAGGCGCCAGAACCACTGAGCTAACCCTCTGGCCCTAAATAAACTTTATTTTTTAAAGTACAGTTCTATTAGGGTCCAGCAAAATTGATTGGAAGGTATGGAGGTTTCTTGTATACCCTTACCTACACACATAACCTCCCTTTCTATCAATATTTTTCCTCAAAGAGATAAATTTTTTTAAATTATGCATCTACCTTGATAGATCATTGCTCAGAATTTACAGTTTGCATTTCAGTTTTAATGTTGTACATTCTGTTTTTAGAGAAATACGCTTTTTTATTACTGTATGTTTGTTGTCTTGAAGTCAATATCAGTTCATTTATTTGTTTGTTTGTTTTAGACAGGGCCTAAAATTTATTTATTTTAGGCAGGGCTCTGAGCTCACTGTGTAGTCCAGGCAGGCTCGAACTCAGCAATCTTCCTGCCTGTGCCTCCTGAGTGCTAGGATTACAGGTGTGAACCATCACACCCAGCTCAGTGTCAGTTCTTTGCCTTTGTTCTTCAGCAATTAAACTGATTATCCTGAATCTTTTGCCTCCATGTAAAAAGTTCAGAATCAGTTTGCCTATAGTTGAAAGAAATAATTGAAAGGGTTTTGGCTTGAAAATTCATTAGGTCTGTTGAATTTGGGAAGAACTATAATCAAATCATACTTCCCTTTTAAAGACAGTAGAAGTACAGTTTCAGTATGAAGCGGATTTAATGGAAGACTGCATCTCTCAACTAGGAGACTAAAAGTTTTTGTAGGGACTTTCACTGTATTAATTGAAAATTATTGTAGCACTTGCATGGAACTGTAAAATTTGATAAAGACCCAAACTGCTGTGTGAGACATAAATAATCATAATTTGTTTTTAGCTTAAAAATAAGTCTGATACATGTTGTAAGATCATGTTGGCTTGCAGAACTATTATGAGGAAGTAAATCATTCATAGGCTTATGAATGGGAAACCAGAATTCAAATCCTAGCTGTCATTTGATAACTAATTGTTCTTAAATAAATGCTTTAGCCACTGTGGTCCCAGATTTCTTTTTTGTAAAAATAGAACTATTACCTATAATATAGGTAGGATTATAAAATGAAAGATAAAGTGAAAGGTGAACTGAGGTGATTGTATATAAAAGAGTTTAGCACAGCATTCTAGAATTAACCTCTCCAACTGGTGGCTAATACTGTCTTTTCATTTTTCTTGTTAAGTTTTCTTGTGTAGGACATGAGGAGAGTTTTACAGGAAAGGGTAGCAGCTGAAGATAGAACACAGAACTGGACTTAAAACTTTTAAAATAGATGTTATGTACTATATATTAAGTCATGTTCAGTATTGTTCAATGGTTAGTTATTTTGAGTAAACTTGTATAAATTGACCCCTCTCATTAACAGATTGAACTCTTGGGGCAGAATTGTTAGAGTTTAAGAACAGAAAAGTGCATGAACATGTAAAATACTACCCTACATGAAGGGCACAGTTTAGAAGAGAGCAAGTTCAGTTATTTTAGTAAGTGTATACAGTGAAGCTTAGCCTCTGTCAATTTTTTTCCCTACTTAATTACCCAGGTTTGTGTTAGCTCCTTTTATTGTTAATATGAGAACTGAAAATGATTTTAATTTTTGTTAAGAAAAAGCAAGGCAACAGTAGTCACATAAAACTCTGGGTATCTTTGGTGCTTTTTTGGTTTATCAAAAAATGTTCAGCCTGCTTATTGATTATTTAAATGGAGTTTAAACTTTAATGTATTTTGTTGTTGCTTAATTAGATAAAAATGCACTTAATTTAATGAGAAGAAAATAATGTGTAAAAGAATAGAAGTGGTTTGAAGTTCATTAATAGTTTAAAGTAGTTAATGGAATTAAACTGGTTTAGGCCTTCAGTATCCTATTTCATTTCTTTGAGGAAAGTAATTTCAACCCAGGTTTAAAGAAAAGAAACAAATATAGAATGCATATAATGCCTTGATACTTTAAAAGTGAGAAGAATATCAAGCTAAAGTCATACTTTCAGAACCAGAAGAAACTACACTTAATATTAAACAGATATTGTCTCAGAACCACCAGCTACTGACTATAGTTCTGAACATTTTTAATGATTTTTTTCTGAGTATAAGTTATTTGCTTACACTATTAAACTGATGACATATTAAAGAATCAAATATTACCAAAAGTTAAATCAGGAATTTTAGTTTTAGAATTAAAATGTTCTTTATTTTCTCATAGTAGTTGATTTTGAAATCAGTGAATACTTATAACTGACTTTTCTTGTACTCAGTTGTGAAAGAGAAGAACATATTTGTCTGTACCTTTTATACTTGAGTATTGTGTCCAGTTTAGTGAAATTTTAGATATTAGCGTCGTACATTTTTCTCAATGCATAGAATTTTTTCTACAAAAAAATGGAGTTTTTTTGCGTCGTAGTTAGCTTTTTGATATTTTTAGTACTTTCAGTGGTTGTGGTAAAATACATATATGCTCATACATTCATGTATATCTTTCAGACTACATACCACACACATATGAAATAGCAAGAAGAGTGTGACTTTAGAGTTTTTCACTCTGACGTTATTGATAGGTTAAAAAAACTAATTGAGCTAATGAAGTATTTCAAACTCAATTGGTAAGGTCTTTTTACAACAAAGTTTTTATGCAACATGGAATGATTTTTCTGTTATATATTTTAAAATTATTTAATGAATAGCTACTCTTTTCTGATATGAATATTACTGATGTTCTGAAGCTTATGCTTGCCAGTTTGAGGGAGCCTAAGTTGATCATGTCTGCTTAACCGGGCATTTGGGGTACCACATTGCTAGGTTGAACATCACCATTCTGAGAATATTTATGCCATTGAAATGAACAGAAGCTACACATCCTACTTTTTGAGTGTGGGGTGGGAAAGGATAAAGGTTGGTTGTTAAACATTTACCAGTATATGGCAGCATACAACACACAGGAACAAAGTTCATTGGGGTTCTCAATAGATTAAAAATTATGTATAGAGTTTTCAGGACCAGAACTGTTTATCCTAAAACAACAGTAATAAAAACCAAACTGTTACTATGGTATGCAAATTTAACACCAAAATATATTGAAATAAATGATCAAGGCAGAATTTTCAGCCACATACTTATCTATAGTCACATAACTTGTCATTCTGGTAATGCCTTCCAACAAGATTAACTCCATAAAATCATTTGAATTTAAGAGATGCATGATATATTTTGTGGTTCTCATTATGCTAAAGCATGTGACCTAATTATGTGTTGATTGATGAGTATCAATATAATATAGAGCAATTGAAAAAATTCTGTGTTTGACTAGTTAGGGATGCCTTCAAGAGAAAGTATTCTATGAGGTACGTCTTAAATGTTGTTTTACAGTTAAACTGGTTGTGAGGGAGTGGTATGCATTAGACTGAAGTATAGGCAAGTGTGATTTCAGTATAGAGTTTGAAGTTTGGGGGGGAAATATGGGATAAATGAAATAGAAAAAAAGGATTTGGAAATTAACAGATTAGAACTTAACTTGGTTATATATGTGTGTGTGTGTGTGTATGTTTTTTGAGACAGGGTCTCACTTTTTCGTTCAGGCTGGCCCTGAGCTCATTATGTAGCTCAGGCAAGCCTGGAACTCAGCAGTCCTCCTGTCTCTTCCTCCTGAGTGCTGGGATTACAGGCATGAGCCATCATGTCCGGCTGCTAGTATAATTTTTAATACAGCATCCAGTGTGAAAAATGAAAGTGGCAAGTCATGGTGATTATTCTGGAAGATGTGTGTAGGATAAAGAAGAGTCTGAAGTCAAATAAACCTCCTACTCATCTGAATGGACCTATAAAGTAAAGAATCTGCCCTTTTAATTCAGAGACATGTAGGTTGGAGTCCTGCTGCTCTATTCATTTCAGTTTCTTTGGAGCAAGATATAGTAACAACTGAGGCTAGTATTGCAAAGGGGTGTGAAGGAGCCCAGCCCACATAGGCTAGATCATTGTTGTCGTCTTATGGCGTGCTTGGTACAGTGGGCTGTTCATATCACTGAAAGTTCTGAATGGTTTGCTATCACTGGATTACATGCATGTTATCATACTAGAACTTACAGTGGAAGGGATTAAAAATGTAATATGTACTACTACTGATAATGCCTTTGTAACCATCGTTATTTAGTAGATGGAAAAACAATGTGGAAACCATGCTCATCCCTACATCCCTAACCCTAGTAAGAAGTATAAATGAAAATGTATTTAATTATATTTGTGCATACTTGAGTATTGCAATTCAGCTGAAAATTTGTTAAATAGATTATGTTTTTGCCGCCTAACTTGAGCAATACACCTTTGTAATGGAATGGACGCCATTTAAAATTCTCAGATTTTGCAGTTCGGTTCTAGAGCATCCTGGCAAAGGGAGACTTGGCCCTCTGTCACTATCCCTGTCCTGCAGGTTATTTTTTTCTTGATATCTGAAGATCTTTGATATCCTATGTTCATTTGTCCATCCACTGTGCAACCTTGTCCCACCACTTGTAAACTATTCCTTGACAATAACTTCTTGGATCTAAGGTGGGTATACTTGCCTCTTTGTGGGCTGCAGGGTGGTAGCAGTCTGGATCTCGAGAAGCTGCTGAGGTAGAATTTAGAGTCATTGTAGCCCTGGCTTTCTGTATCGTGAGAAGATACCTGGCCACAGGGCAGTAGCAGGCAAGTTCCAGAGGAGTGGGCCCACTTGATGCTGGAAGTGACGACTTTTCATACAGAGGACAGAACAACCAGGACGTTTTACTAATATTTGTGGAGTATAATAAAAGAGTGGAGAAGGTGAAAAACCACTGAGTTTTAGAAGAATTCTTCAATCAGTTAGGAAAGGCATTCGATATTTGAGAGCAAACAGAAAGGGAAGTAATTTTGTTTTGCTTACTATAATATCCTCCAATGTCTAGTCACCTTGCCCAAGCATACAGTAGTATGACACAATAAGGATTGAAGGGCAAAATATAAATATTTTAAATAATTTTATCAGCTATGGAGAGAAAGTTGTTACAGAGAGCCATTATAGAACATTGGGTATTAGGGAGAAAGCATCTTGCTGTGATGGGCATTGGAGTCTGTGAACTTATTATTGAAATGCACATAATTTTAGTGTATATTATACCGATCATAGTTGGCTTTTTAAAAATGAATAATTGAATAATATAAAATAAACAGGCTTTTGAGAAATTGAGTTTTAAGGTTAAAAATGATGGCAAAGACAGAGTTACATTAGTGGATGGTAAGGTAGTTAAGGAAATCACGATAATTTAAGAAATGAGAAATCCTGAGCAATTATAGTAGTATCATGAGATAAAGAACAATAAACAATCTTTAAGGAGGAGTTACTGTTTTTTCATAATCTGGAGAAGAAAAGAGACCACCCTGAATTTTCTAAGCAGGTATTCACAAGTAGGTATAGGGGAGGGCATTTGGTGAAAAGAATTAGAACTAAAGGAACAGATCAAATTAATTTTTGCAAACATGTAAGTACAGGCTTGGATTTAAAAACTGAAATGTTATTTAGTCATTTACTTAAATAAATACATATAATAATACCTTATGTCAGGAAATGTATTTATTCATAGTCACAGTAAAGTAGCAAGAAAATCTGATAATAGTGTCAAAAATTGCCAAGTTCTTTTTAAGAATTTGGTTGTGTTAATTAGTATTATTTCATTTTTGGTGCATCTGACTAATCATCTAGATACATAGCAAACACATGTTTATTTTGGTGATCCTTGTCTTGTTCAAATTACCCCAAATACTGCATGTGTATTTAGATAGCCTGTTCATATATGCCCAGCTGTGCTTGTTTACTTTTTTTTTTAAGTTTAATGAGCTAATGTAAAAAGGTATGACAACTCAGTGTCAGTCATTTGTAGCTTTCAAGAAAGAAAAAAAAACAATCATGGTAAGCAGCTATGGTGTGTTGATAGACAATCAGATATACTCTACTAAATTGATGTCTGATTTCTGATATCATGGGACAAATTTAGGATTAAAAAAGGTACGAACAAATGCACATAAGTGTATTTTCTATATTATTGCCATCCCAAATTACTTTTTAGCTAATAAAGTATATTAGTTTAAAAAATCATCTTTCCTGTTCTTTTGCTTCTGTTACCCAAAGAATTACACTTCTTTTGCTCTTTTTGTTTGCTTGATATTAGTGATTGGTTCCAGAAAGCATTGAGACACATCCTTAGTCTCTTTGTTTCTTTTTTTTTTTTTAACTGAATTCTGTATTGGTACATTTTACATACAGCTCACAATCACACTCAGCAATGAGGAATTTGTACCAGTATATGACATGCGTTCTCATTTTTACCCATATCCTAACCCACCCCACAAGCCCCCACCTCTTATATTACATGTTCTTTGTTTTTCTTTTCAAATCATATTTATTCTTTCCCCTCATTACTTTCCCCTACCACATTCCCTTTGAGTATTTCGTGTTTCCCAAAACCTATCATACATTCTAGAACTCATTTACATCTACAAGTTCTCATACCAAAGAAAAGGCACAGTATTCACATATCTGTATTCACTTATTATTGTATCCTCAAGGTGTTTCTTATATTTTGTTTTTAGACAGGATCTTACTAGCCAGGAATTTGGGATACACTTGCCTTAATTTGTGGAATAGCTGGAATTCTAAGCATGTGCCAGTGTGCTCAGCATAAAGATTCCTCTTTTTAAAATAATTTCCCTAAAACCAAAGAATAATATGTCTGTTAGTAATTGTGTCAGCTTTGTGATCTGTTCATGAATTTTTTACTGATTTTTAAGAAATCAATAATGATTATTTTTAAGAAGTGAAAAAACATGTTAACTTAATCTGCTTAGTTTTAAGTACACAAAATTAGAATGATGTCTGGAATCATTTATTTCATCTTCATAATTAAAAATACATGTTCTTTCCTCATTTACCGTTACTGTTTCCTGAATATTAAAGCAATATGTTTTAGTCTTAGAATTTGAGTTACTTGAAAACAAATATTTCCTCTCCTGCTAAAGTGAAAATCAATTGTTGACTAAATAAAAAAAATTAAAAATGTAGCCCTGCAAATAAACACTTTAAAATAATTTTGGTACTTGTCACTGCTTACCTACAAAATCAGTAACTTATTCACATAGCCTCTAGATATTGAACTTTCAGTCTAATTTCCTTGATTTTACTATTTTAGGCTAGTTGATCACTCTGGCATTTTATGGTAGCTAACACTGAGTATGGCACATTGGAAAAATATGAGGTAATTGTATCACATTTTTATGAATATTAAATATTTCAATCTGTTATATGGACTCTCATATTTGAATACTTTCAGTTATATTTTATATTTAAGATTTTGAAATGGATTTTTGTTTTGTTTTTTTGCGGTACCAGGGATTGAACTCGGTCCCTTGTGGTGTCCAAGGTTGGTGCGGTACCAGTTGAGCTAAATCCCCAGTCCTTTTGAAATAGATTTTTAATGGTTTACAGTTAATATGGTGAAGGGCTTAATTTCCTTTTGCTACTGTATATGCTTTAGAGAAAAGAGGCATAGATTGTGTTTATTTTATTTTTAAATACTTCAGATAACTGTGGTGCCATAGGCACTGTACTAGAACTTCTTCCATCTCTCAACTGATTCCTGCCACATCTGCCTCAGGCAGAGCTAAAGACCTGGTGCATTTTAAAATGAGGTATTACTCTGCCATAAAAATGATAATTTTGAGTCATTTATACTCTAATGTACATACCTAAAGGACATACTCATAAGTGAAATAAATAGGTCACAGATGTGTATCGTGTCTTTTCTATGGTATGAGAAACTGAAGATGTAAATGAGTTCTAGAATTCATGATAGATATTGTGAAATAGTAAACATTCAAAGGGAGATGGAGTTTAAGGGGAAATAAAAAATGTGAGGGTAAAAAAAGAAAGCTTGTGTATATAAAGGGGTCAGTAGGGGAGGAAAAAAATAAGTCGTGTCATATACTAGAACAGATTCTCAATATTGACAGTGATCCTGATGTATATATGTAATGTACCAATAAAGATTCAAATTGAAAAAGAAAAAGAAAAATGCAACTATCACACACATTTTACAGGGTAAGAGTGAGGAAGAGCATTAATGTTACTATAATGTGCCATTTTTAGAAATTTATCAAGGTTAGGGAAGTTTAATGGAAGCACAAACATGACACTCTTAAATTACTCTTTTCCTGTGTCATTAGTACCCAGGTGTCACTCTGCATAATGCCTGAATTTGCCATTTAGAAATGGAAGTCAAGTAAGTATACATGCTCTCTGCGTTTATAGATTGCCAAAATCAGATACCTCAAAAGAAGTTCTAGTAGGAAATAATGGCAGATAACTTTATGAAGTACCTTACTCTGGAACAGTAAGAAAGTGGTAAGTTAACTTTATGAAATTTGGCCAGTGATGTGACACATACAGATCAGTAGTAGAGTAACTACTACTGATAGTGCTGATGCCATAATTCTACTCAGCAGTGGTTTGGTTGTTGCATTTCTGTTTCCACTATCCGTACTATTAAAGAGAGGCTTTCCATGGACACTTGGAAAGATGAAAAGAGTGGGAGCAAATGTGGGATGTGTGAATGGTGACACATCAGAGGCACGGGTACAGCACGTCTGAGTACACGTAAGCTATTCATCATCATTGGTCTTGGAGATGATGTTTATCCCAATTTATTTATTTCTTTTCCAAGTAGTTAAAATGCAGTTTCTAGCTCATTTAGTGTGATATAACTGTGTTATTTTCTCGCTCTTTTAGTAAAGCCTATATGATTAAAATGGTATTAAGATAATCGTGATTTACTTTTTGTAAGACTGTATAATCTATTGACTTAAAAATATACTAATTAAATTTGTGCTGTGCTAGAAATTGAACACAAAAGCTCCATGTGCTAGCCAAATGTTCTACTGCCGAGCTACACCCATGGCTCAAGTAATTTATCTTAAAAAAAGCAAAACTGCATTTTCTGGTTTCTTAGTTCCAGAAACCTTGTTTATGGGTTCTAACTACAGAAACATTGATGAAGTAGAATTTATAATCTGTCAGAGGGACCATATAGGCTCCTATTGAATTTTATAAATGAACTCCCTCTATTTAAGTGGCTCTTACCATTGGGAAAATCTTCAGGTTCTAGTAGAAGATAAATACCCAATCTTCTTTGTAGTTCAGACCAAGGCTCAAGAGAAGTAAGTTGAAACTACAGCCGCCATTTCTAACCTGTGCTTTTATAAAAGGGTATACCAAAAATTTCCCTATGTATTTTCCAAATTTTTATTATGGATATAATGTTGAAAGACAGATGAGTAATACTGTGTCTGAGATCCAGCATAATTTATGACAAAGAACTATGCATTTATGTATAGGAATTATAATGCAATGAGCTATAATAATTCTATCATAGATAATAGAAAGTACAATTTCTTTCAGCTTTCTTAGGAAATCTTGCAACATTTTCATATTTGTCAAACGTTTTGAGTTTTATTAAATGAGTCTGTCACTCTTTGTCCTTATCACTCAGTTTTTGTGATTGAAGGTATCTGACTCTAGACATTGATATCATACTTTATACTTGTAAAAGCTTGAATGGATCTGAAAAATTTTTCTATAGTATTCATCCATTAAAATGCATACAAATCTGTGTATTAAAATGTTTCAAATGATAAACTGTTGTGATGGAATCTTCTTGAGAAACTTAGTGAAAAGTGAATGTATCTTTGATTATCCTGGGAGATACAATAGACCATAATTTGATATGGGTCTGTCCTTCCAGTGTTTTTCCTTTTAACCTGCCTGTTATTTGGGCATAGCTTTCATTCCATTGTCTCCTATGTTGCTTGTGTAAGGAAGTCTTTGGTAAAGGAAGGAAGCATGTTTGTTTTTGAATATTGCATAGCATATAGTACAGTAATTATAATACACCTTATATTTATTTATTTGGTACTTTATAACTTAGGAAGTTTTTCTGCAGGTAGCATCTTGTTTAACTTTCCTCAGTTGGTCAGTTGTGTGGGGAGCGATTATCTTCCTGTAATCAATGGGTAAACCGGGAAGAGTTAAGAAGTACTGTTGAGCTTGCACAAGTAAGATGTGTAACATCTAGCCTGTGAACTCGAATCTTATGAGTCTTATTCCAGTATTCTTATCCATACATTAGTAATTTTCAAACTATTTTTAAATAAGAAAATTGTTCAGTATTTATTTTCTGGAAAGTGATTGTATATAGATTTGCCATCCTGCAGAGTAAGTCCATTTTTGTCTTTTTTCTATTGTAACTCTTGAGTGATATTTCACTGCAAAAAAGGTTGCAGAGCCAGTGCTCTCTGTGCCTTTCCTCTGTATAGAACTGTAATTAAGAGCAAACTGTGTTTCTCTTTTACTTGCATTTTGCTTTTCCTACTGCCATTGTAGAACTAGAAACAAAAATTAAACTCGTGGCACTTTCCTTTACTCTTGAATCTTTTCAGATAGTATTTAGTGACTTAATACTGTATGCTACACAAGATACACAAGTTCCTATTTTCACCTAGGGCCAATGACAGTGGGTTTTAAAAGAGTACCATAGTATAAAAGTATGTATATGGTATAAAAATTAAAATATAAACTATTAGACATACTATGTTTTTGGCATAGAGAAACAAGCATTACTATTCTTCATACAATTTAAAATGTTGCTTGAGTTCATAACAACTCTGGTAGTTAAGTATATTGATTCTTGTACATAATTTTTATAAGTTACTATCTGTTCATAAACCTTTGAAAATTCTTTGAGTGGTAGAACTTAAAAGTAATGTTAATGCCAGGCATGGTGGCTCACGCCTGTCATCCCAGCACTCTGGAGGCAGAGACAGGAGGATTGCTGAGTTCGAGGCTTGCCTGGGCTACATAGTGAGCTCAGAGCCAGCCTGAACTACAAAGCGAGACCCTGTCTCAAAAAAAAAAAAAGGTAATGTTAATATTATTTATGAATAGTTCTCTTCCTATTGTAGAATTCTTTAATACAGTGAATTCCAAAATGTTTAACTTTAGCCAAATAATATTTTATGCCTTATTGTGACAATCTGAAATTTCTTATCTGCAAATTGAGAAAAAATGGTGTGGTTTCTCAAAACCATTAGGAAATTTAATAAGGGTCAAGTTCAAGATAAAGTAATTGTTTAGACTAAAATCACAACACTCTATAACTTGACTGTATCCAACCATATTTTAGTGCATATTGTGCAGAAAATAATGGGTTTCATTTTGAAATTCATAAATGTAGAGAATATACTTCAGTCATTTCTGCCACCACCCTTTGGTCTCATACTCTCTCTTCACCATTCCTTTTTTCTTCCCTAATAATCTCTTTTCTATTTTCACATGAGATTCCTTTGTAGGTTCCAACCTCCCTTCCTAGATAAGTCACATATGAAAAAACATTCAATATTTGACTTTTTGAGACTGGCTTCTTTCACTCAATATGTTGGTCTCCAGTTCTGTTGATTTCCTGCAAATGACATGATTTAGTATGTCAGTAATTGTGTAATTTAGAAATAAGCATAACTGCAGTTTAATATGTCAAAGTTGGCAGTGGTCAATTTTTTGCAGTACTGGGGATCAAACTCGGGCCCTTGCGCTTCCAGGGTAGGCACAGTATCTCTTGAGCTAAATCCCCAGCCTTGGTCATTTTTTTTTCTTTTTCTTTTTTTTTTTTTTTTGGAGACAGGGTCTCGCTTTGTAGTTCAGGCTGGCCCTGAGCTCACTATAGTGCCCAGGCAAGCCGCCTCAAACTCAGCAGTCCTCCTGTCTCTGCCTCCCGAGTGCTGGGATGACAGGCGTGAGCCACCACGCCCGGCATTGTGCTATGCGGTGTTGATTGTTGGTGGGCATGTCTCCAAGCCCAGCATTATATGTGGTTACCTGGGGATCGAACTCAGGTCCTTGTGCTTGCGAGGCAGGCGCCGGAACCACTGAGCTAACCCTCCGGCCCTCCTTGGTCATTTTTCTTAAACTTGATTATTGAGGTCTTAGTTTACAATGCTCACCAGTCTAAATTAGTAAGTTATTTTCTCCACAGTTCATTTTGAACGTGGAACAATTTGAGAGACACTGAAAAGGGGTGCAAAAATGGTACTGACAGGAATAAGTAAACATGCAAGTCATGGAAGCTGCTTATTTAATCTTTTTTTAATTGAATTCTTTATTGGTACAATTTATATACATCTCAAAATCACATACAACATTGGGAAATTTGTACCAGTATATGCCACAAGTTAATTCTTATTTTTACCCATATCCCTACCCACTCCCCCCTCCTCCCCCCTTTATACATGCTCTTTTATTTTCTTTCTGTATCATATTTATTCCTTCCCCTCATCACATTCCCACACCAAGTTTCCTGCTTATTTAATCTTGAGAAAAAGGATGGATTAAAAGTCTTTTCATTTTTTTTTGTATTTTTCACTATTTTTTCCAATAAGCATTCATCTGAAATCAATAAGTCAGCATGCTGACAATATATTTAAAGAAAGGCTTAAGCAAGCTAAAACTAAAATAAGCTTAAATTATAGAAGGATGATTTGATTCTCAGAAAGACCGTTCTCTATAAAAGGTCATTGATCCCTAAAGGTAAATCTTAGGCAGACATTTTGTAAATTATACCCAACAAAGTTACTCGAGTAATTAGTTAACTCAGCTAAATAATGTATGTACACTTAGCATCTCTACCAGGCTTAATATTATTCTATACTATGCTTTTAATTGCTTAGAAAAATATTTTTCAAATCATAATTAGAAGTAATATGGGTAATTTACAAAGATACTAATTTTTTTAGGGGTATATTAAGATAAAAATTCGCGAGTATTTAAGATTTGTGATCACAGAACTAAAATAACTTCTGTGGTAATATAAATTCCAAGTTATTATGTGTATTTAAAAACTTTTTTCATTGCTGGGTGTTTAGCTCAGTGCTTCCAGTGTGTGCCTCACAAGTGCAAGGTCCTGAGTTTGATCTCCAGCAGACATTAAACTTCTTCAAATGGTAACTCCTAGAAACAACCTTTGATCATAGTGCCGGTGTGCTGGGCGTGGTGGCTCAGGAGGCAGAGGCAGGAGGATTGCTGCTAGTTGGAGGCTTGCCTGGGCTGCATACTGAGTTCAGGATCAGCCTGAACTACAAAGCAGGACCTGTCTCAAAAGAAAAAAAAATTTTTTTTCATAAATACAAAAGAAGAAAAAATTCGCCAAGAATGTGATGTTGAAGCAGTGTATTTTAGTGAGATGAACTCAGCAATTCATGGGTTTATGAATTAAACCTGAGTGTGAACCCTGGTTTACCCATTTATTACTTCATTTCTGATAGGACATGAGAACAGTAACTGCTGCCTGATAGACAGGTGAAAATTTTAAAAAGGGGATATTTTCAGCATTTATAATTCAAGGCCTGGCAAAAGATAGTATTAAGCCGGTGTCCTTCATTATTCATGTAAATTTAAATACTTCCCTAGTTTAGATTAGGGGAATCAGTAGAACATCGCAGATCTTTCAATGTTTTTTGGCATTTATTATTAAACTGCCCAAATTTTGATATCTCCTGTGATGGTCAATGAAAACTTAGCTATTTTACTATATGAGAGATAAACATTTTTGAGATTTAGGGTGTTGTTGAGACAGGATTTCATATGTACTTCTGGCCTTGAATTCACTACACACACCAGGCTGGTCTTGAATTTAAGCAATCTTTATGCCTCAGCTTTTCAAGTGCTGGAATTACAGGCATGTACTACTGTGATGGCAAGAAAGTGGTTTTGGTCTTATCTTGATAAGAAACTTCAAAAGCTTTACCCACTTTTGGGAAGAAAGCTATGTAGAATTGTGAGTAGGAAATCATATATGAAAGACATTAAGCTGTTTCAAATGGTAACTCCTAGAGAACATCCTTTGATCAAAACATGTATTTAAGTGATGAATGTGGCAGATGCATTATTTTTCTGTAATTAATTTTTGGTCAGTTAATTTTCTTTTTGTTTTATTTCCCCTCAAATAATTGTCTTAGGTTTTTTCTGATCATTACTTACCCCTACTCCCACCTCCTCCTGCCTGTACCTTCTATAAGTCTGCTGACTCCTTAAAATATCTTACATAGTTTTTCATACTGTTACTGGCTAACATTTCTTAACAGTAATATTTATCAAGTGGCATGTACCAGGCACTGAGAAGGGACTTTATATAAAATAATTTAAACCTCGCATTAAGTCTCCCAGGGAAATTAGACACGTTAGATAGTATTCATTTCGGAAATTAAAAATGCTCTGCAAATAACTACAGTTCTTCTGAATTTGTTGTAAGCTAATTTGGCTGCAAAACCTGAAGTGAATGAGATGAAACCACTTAAGGGTCTTTAGCCTATAATTGGAACATTCATTTCTCTACAGGAACATTGTGATTAAGAGTTGCTACTTAAACATCCCTTGGATGTTAAGTGTGGTATCACTTTTAAAATTCAAAAAGTTGAGTCATGTCACATTTGGCCAGAGGTTTAGAGAGGTTGTAAATCTGTTACATTGCTTTCTTTTCTAGGTGAAAAGACTGATGTTAGGGCAATTGCCACATTTGTAATTAGCATCTTAAGGTGTCAAATAACTTGAATATTTTATGGTAAAATAAAATTCAAACCCAGTAGTCTCACACCAGAGCTCATACTCTTAAACCATAAAGTCCTTTTGCCATACAGTTGCCAAGCTGACACTAAGGACTAGATATGTATTGGATTGACATGGCTGCCAGTTTTTACTTATAGAAAAACATGTGTTACTGATCTTTTTATAATTTGTATTTGGATGTGGAAGATTATTCTTTTATGTTTTTTCTGTGTGCTCAGGTATGGATGTGTCTGATCATAGAATTCCCTGAAGCACAGTGGAACCCAGCAGCAATGGGTTACATCAAGTAGAGGTAGACGATGGTATACTTTCTTTTTATTCCTTTGTATTATCAGTATATCCATTAGTGCCAGAAATTGCTTATTTGATTTTATTCAACTAATAATTACTTAATGCTAAGAGTTGCTAGGTATGTATAGGCTCGGAATACAACACTGGGCAAAAAAGTCATTTAAAAAGAACACTATTGTTATAAATGGGAGAGTTCCTGGTACGATATCCCACATTGCAGTAAGTTTAACTTCTTTGAATCAAAATAACATTAGAACACCTCACCTTCTACCACTGTCACCACCAGATTGGCCTTCTACATTTCCTGAGGTCCCCTGGTAAGAGTGGCATCAAGGTATAATGGCTGATGTTCAAACTCAGGCTGGATGCTTGTACATTCTTGGAAGTTGAATAATTGACTTCAAGGGTTTCTTTTGCCAGAATCTTCATTTTAAATAATAAAATAAATCGCTGAGGGAGCTGAAAGGCAAATAACTAAGCTGCTTACATCTGGCACTAAAGGTTGAAACTCAAAAGATTGGTTGGAATGATTATGCATAGGTATTACAGAATTCCCATGGTACTGCACGAATAATAAATGTATTATTAATATATTGAGTTGCTGAATATATTTTGGTGATAGGTACTCCTTCAAAGAGATAAACCTTTTGCTTCACTTTCATTTTTATGAAGTAGTTATAAGTTCTAATACATGTGAGTAGAAACAGGTGTGAACTTTTTTGTTATTTTTGAATGTATCATTGGGAAATGGAATAACATGCACATTTTCTTCCAGGATCCATGCCAACTGTTTTTTAAGGTAGTATCAAAAGTAGTAACATTGAAATCGATAGAATCTATTGCTTATGGCAGCTGACATTTTTAAGTGAAAATACTTTTGCATTATCATTATAAATTTATGTACCCTCAGTAAAAACATTGGGAAAGCTCAAGTCCAAGTAAGAAAATACGAAAACCAAATTAACCTTTTTGCATAGAGATCATTGCACATCTGTGTGCAGGACTGTTGAGATTTCTGTCTCCCTGAGTGCCTGTGTGCTCACTCTGTTACCTTGGATGTGCTTTTGCCCATGTGTGTGCTCTTACCTTTTATAGATAGGAAGGTACTTATATACTTTATCATCAAAGTTAGATTATATGGTTTATTTTTTAACTAACACATGTCTTGACTTCATTGCAGTGAATAAAATTTTATACATTTAGTGGCATGGTTTGGATATAACACTTTAAACAGTTCTATAGTCTGTATTCTTTTTATTAGTATTTTTGTGATACATAATGTTGTACTTATTGTAGGTAGTTGGTGCACCTACAGGACACATCTTAATTTTTTTCCCTTTCTCTTCCTAGCTAGACATATAGGTAGTATCCTATAGTTTGATACTAATTAATTACTAATTGTACTCTGTATGATTGGTCAGTTATTTTCTTTAATGAATTCTTAGGAATGAATTACTGGGTAAAAGACTGGATACATTTGGAACAGTTTTCTCAATGACCAGGTTGCTCTCTACAATATAATGTGCCATTTCATACTCCAAGCAATAAGAGTTTAACATTTCTGTTTCTCTAGTTTAATTTTTCTTTCTCCAGTTTAATTTTAAAATGTCCATTTCAGTTGAAGAGAAGCTTATTTGAGCTTATATTATTTGATAATTAATCACCAAAAATTGCATCATATATGGGCACATACAATTTTTCCAGTTTTATAAGTGAGGAGCTGAAGCTTAGAGAGATTAATTGACTTGTCCAAGGTCGTTTAGCTTAAAAGTAATTAATCAGATTCCACCTATAATTAAGATTCTCACTGAACCAAAATTGACCCTTACTGTCGGAAAGAATAGACTCTGACTATAATTGCCTAGTCTTCATTTATTATTTTATAATTTCCTGTGTTTGCTTCTGTTTCTGTTACCTGAACTTTGGCTTTAATGTTTCAGTAGTCTGCTGTGTTCATGGCATTCATTCCTCTTGAAACACCCTCCTTTTGCAGTATGCTACTTTAACAAATAGAATTAAAGCTCCTCCAGATCTTACTGTAAACCTGAAGAAGGGCAGGCAGCGTCTGTGTTTGTGTTTTTGAGTCAACATGTAAGTAGTCTGACTAGCCTCCTGGAAAGACCCATCAAAAAGAGTATGTATGGTACAAATTCCCCAATGTTTTGCATGATTGTGAGTTGTGTATATAATGTACCAATAAAGTTTACTGAATAATGCCAAAAAAAAAAGTATATATGTGGAGAAGAAAAAACCCTGAGATTACATAGATAGAGAAGCCTAGTTATCCTGGTTTCCTAGCTGAGCTTATTTTCCACCTGCCATCTGACAGCAGTCAAATAAATAACCACCAGCATGTTGAATCTAGGGCATGGCTGAACTGAGCCCTGCCCATATTATATAATTGGGGTGAATAAAATAGTTGTGGTTTTGAACCTGTTACATTGGGATGCTTTGTGATAAAACAGAAAAACAAAATAGTGTTCCTGAAAATAAAAGCTTTACTAAAAGGTATTTTCTTGGCTTGATTTCAGTTTTATCCCCCCTCGCATAGCAATATCATCTAATGTAGAAGGAAGATAATGGTTATGAATATTTCTTTTCTCTTTAAAAAGCTCTTTGTATTCCACATACCTATGCAGGTTTGGTCTGCACTTGGATGAATTTGATGTAAATTCATAAATCTAAAATTTATTAGCATATTTAACCATTTTTTTGTTATTGCTGCAATGCTTGTTGTCATTGTATACCGTGAATATAAATACAGATCTTAGTCACCTTCCAGAATGGTGAAGGTAAGTCCTAGTGAACATAACAAATATGGGAAAAGTAATGAAAATCACACAGTTTAAAATCTTGGATATTAAGCAAGCCTGATAATGAAGTGAAAACGTAGTCAAGAGAAAACCATTGAACCTCCAGAAGACCAAAGGGGTCTGTGACATTTCAACTTGAAGCTCTTCCTGTTTCCCTTCTTTCTGCTGCTTAAATCTCATTGAGCCAAAATCTGGTAGCATTCTAGATAGCAGAAAGATCTGACCATGTTTGGAGCTCCATTAAAGGCACCGTCCTTTCAACATAGTTGGTATTTTAACAAAATTTGGAGCTCCTTGGAAAACTAGTATGAGCGGTTGGCTACTCGGTAGATTCAGCTCAACTTCCTTGGCATTACTGAAACAATAGTGAACTTTTGTCAAGAACTCTACTATCTAAGACTGTAATTTCAGTTCCAGCAAAAGAGGGCGAGGAGAGCCTGGCAAGGATGTATTAAAAGAAAATCCTAGAGAACAAGCCAAACATAGGAAACTTTAGAAAGCTCTGAGATATTCCTGGATATCTGCAGACCTACACAATGTGCAGGTTCTGCACATGCCCAGGGAAGTCCTGAAAAAGAATGCCACCTCTGCCTGATTTTGAGTCCTGGTATAAACAGGAAGTAAAAGCTATAGCACTATTTTTATTCTAGATTGAAAGGCTTTCACAGATCTTTTTGGCAGACATTTAAGAAAAACTTCTGAACCGTCATTGGCTGACCACTGCCTAAGTGTGACAACTAGGAAGTCAGGCTTAAAAATAAAACCAAACAAAAAAAAGCTCTTTTTCCCTCCTCACTTTAGGTGTAGAACTCCATGTGCAGAGAAATTCTACACAATTATTTTATGAAAGTGCTAAACAAGCAGCATATTTAAAATCAAACCAGTGATTAAAAATTTCTGCAGACAGTGCAGAAGAATTGGATATTAGAGTCGTTTAACTATTATCTGAAATGTGTAGTTTTCAACAAAAATTGCAAACAGAGAAACAGGAAATACATAAACTGGGGACACTAAAACCAAAAATTACCAGCCAACAAAAAAAAATGTCCTTTGAAAGCCTAGATTTTTTAATTTAATAGGTAAAGACTTATAAAGTTAACTTATAATATATTCAGAGAATTAAATGAAAAAGCCAAAGAATGAAAGGGTAGCCTGTGAATGATGTCTCGACAGAGAGTATTAATGGAGGTACAGATTATAACTATAACTGCATAGGAGTTATGGAGTTTAAATGTATAGTTATAGTGAAAATTTCATAGGAGAGGCTCAACATCAGATATAATTTGGCAGATGAAAGGATCAAAGGTCAATAGAAATTATCCATTATGAGAAGTAAAATTTAATGAACAGATTTGGAAGAGGACAATGGAATACCATCAGATGTAGCAACATACATTATAATGGGCAACCCAGAAGGGAGAAACAAACAGGGAAAAATAATATTTCATGTAATAAGGATATAAAACCTTCCAAACCTACTAAAATATTTATTTACACTTAATATGTTTTGCATAAGCCTAATAAACTAAAAGTAGATCACACCTAGACATATATTTGAATTTATGAAATTGAGTAATAGAGAAAAATTTGAAAACAGGGAAATTTCTTGTCACAAACTATGCTCAATAAGATTAATAGCTGACTTCTTATGAAAAACCTTGGAAAATATGTTTTCAGTGTTGGAGACTATCCACCAGTAATTGTGTATAAGCTAAATGCTAAAATAAATAAATAAATGTTAAAAATAACAAAATTCGTAAGGAACACACTGCTATAAGAAATATTAGGAGTCCTTTTGGGTTAAAGTGAAAGGAAACCAGGTTATAAACTTCAATCTCTATGAAGAAATAATAATGGTAAAGGTGACTGTTAGTGTAAAAGACAGGTGTGTAAAATACATAACTTTTTTAACTTTCTAACCTCTTAAGTGAGTAAAGCATTTATAAATTAAAATTTATAAATATTATTCTTGTAATTTCTAAAGATATAATTTGCATGTCAAAATAGTGTGGGGGATGAGCCTACATATATTACAAGGCAGGACTTTTTTAGAGGTATTATTTAAATTGTATTAATCCAGGATTAGAATGTTTTAAGTTAAAATGTTTATCATAATCCCCAGGGCAATCATTAGGAAAGTAATGCAAAGATGGTTAAAAAAAAAAAAAGGAATTGCAAAAGTACACTAAAAATATTACTTAAAAATATGACAAATTACAGTGGACTATGTTATATATATTCATGTACTTTTATTACCAAGAAATATTACCAAGCATATTTGTTCATGAATCTTACCGGTTTTGTTTTGTGATGTTGTCAGGTATCACAAATAGATTTTAAAAAGAAAGTATAAAGATGCATAGTGGGTGCATAATTTTTATGTGACTAACCATTTGCAACACCATCAGTTTTTTTGTTTGTTTGTTTGTTTTTTTTTGCTTTTTGGAGACAGGGTCTCGCTTTGTAGTTCAGGCTGGCCCTGAGCTCACTATGGTGCCCAGGCAAGCCGCCGCGAACTCAGCAATCCTCCTGTCTCTGCCTCCCGAGTGCTGGGATTACAGGCGTGAGCCACCACGCCCAGCATTATATGTGGTAACCGGGGATTGAACTCAGGTCCTTATGCTTGC
>PVIC010004417.1:0-62710 GCA_004025085.1 Thryonomys swinderianus
ATACTTTAGCATGAAAATCTGAAGATATTCTAGGGGAGTAAAAAAAATCAATACTTCTTGTATAGTTATACTCAGGTATTTAGTGCTATTAATACATGTATTACATCAATTTTTTGTAAAGCAAAAGAAAAGCATAATACATTCTGATCAAGTGTAGCTTACCCCAGAAATACAAGGATGGCTGAACTTTTGTAAACCAATAATGGTACTCAGTGGAGTAAAAATAAAGGAGGAAAAAAAATCACTTATAAATGTTATCTGTATGAACACAAGATCTATTTCTGACAAAATTTCTTGGCAAACTAAACAATAGAGAACTTCTTAATTTAATGATAGTGGTTTATAGCAAAGAAAAAAAAAGGATGAAAAGCTGTATAGCTAACACCTTAGCTTGATGGTGAAACACTGAATTTTAAAATTTAAAACCAGACATTTCTTCTCATTATTTAAACTTGATATTGTACTCTAGGTCAGAGACAGTACAATACAGCAGTGGTTTCGAACCTCTTTGATACCAAGACCTGGTTTTACAGAAGATAATTTCCATGGATGGGAAGCAAGGGGATACAGACAGGGGAAGAGGTGTCCAGGATGATTCAAAGGATTATACGACCTAGATGACTCACGTGTGCAGTTTAAAATAGGTTCTCACACCTATGACAATCTAGATGTGATGCTGATCTGACAGTAGGTAGAGCTCAGGCAGTACCAGGAGCAGCAATACGGAGCAGCTATAAATACAGATGAAGTTACACTCAAAAGCAAAGTTGAAAAGGGAGAGTAAGGATATACAACAACTGTATGTGTTATGATTAAATTCAAACATCATCGGTGTTACACTCACTTAGCTAAGAACTTAGGAGGAAGAATTGTTACGTTATTTTACTTTGGGGTTGAGAGGGATGAGGATAAGTACATATTTATACTTAACTTCAAGGTGTCTTGAAGATATACAAATGAGGGCCAGAGATTTAGCTCAGTGGTTCTGGTGCCTGCCTAGCAAACGCAAGGTCCCTGGTTCTTCCCTGGCAACCATATACAATATTGGGCATGGTGACTCATGCCCACCAGCAATCAGCACCACATACCACAGTGCTGGGTGTGGTGGTTTATGCATATAATCCCAGCACTCCAGGGGCGGAGGCAGGTGGATTGAAGAGTTTGAGGCTTGGCTGGGCTACATAGTGAGTTCAGGACCTGCCTGAACTACAAAGCAAGACCCTGTCTCAAAAAAAAAGATACACAAATGATAAGAATACAGATATGAACTTTGGGAATTAGCTGACCTAAAAAGTATGCACCCTCCCAAATTTAATGTTTCAGACATTTTTTTTAGCTTACAATTGAAAAAATTTGGCTTAATCCTGTAAACCTGAGCAGCAGTTCTTAACCACTGGGGTTTTATATGCTAAAGATTTAATAAGTCACAAACTCACTTCCTCAAGAAAATGGACACATTTATTTCAAAGATTTATAGATTACTAAACTAGATATAAAGACACAAATAATTTCTAGCTTAAGGGATTTTATTTATGAATTCTAGATAAATATTTTAAATATAGATTATGATTAAAAGAATGCTAGCTTATCAAAATAACAGATTAGATCAATGATTTGTTTTTTTGAGACAGGGTCTCGCTTTGTAGTTGAGGCTCACTATGTAGCCCAGGCAAGCCTCGAACTCAGCAATCCTCCTGCCTCTGCCTTCTGAGTGCTGGGATTACAGGCGTGAGCCACCACACCTGGCTTGTTTTGTTTTTTAAAATAGAGGTTCACTGGGTGTGGTGGCTCATGACTATTCCCAGCACTGGGGAGAGACGCAGGAGATTTGCTCACTTCGAGGCTTGCCTCTGCCTCCCGAGTGCTGGGATGACAGGCGTGAGCCACCACGTGAGCTAAATCTACGGCCCTAGATCAATGATTTTTAATTTTTTATTCGTTTTTTTGAGACATGGTCTTGCTATGTAGTTCAGGCTGACCTTGAACTTATAGGGATCTGTCAGTCTCCTGAATGCTGAGATTACACGTATGTGGCTCCACACCTGGTTCTCATTTTTTAAACTCAGGAACTCATCCCATTCATCAAAAGCATTGAGAAATCAAAAAAGTAAAGTATTTGTTTATGTGAATATTAATACTTTTCATATTAAAATCAAAGCAAAATTTAAATATTTATTCATATATAGTAAAATCATTCTTTAATGCAAGTAATGCTTTAAATTAAAACATTTTTTAAAAATTGGTAAGAGGGGCTGCTCACTGGCACAGTGCCTGTCTCACAAACTCAAGGTCCTGAGTTGTATCTCCAGTACAAAAAAAAAAAAGGTGATAGCACTTTCACATTCTATAAATCTGTCTAAAGCTATTCATGATTCTACATCCACCTCTGTTCTCAAAATCTTTTTTTTTGAGACAGGGTCTTGCTTTGTAGGTCAGGGTGGCTCTGAGCTCACTATGTAGCCCAGGCAAGCCTTGAATTTAGCAATCCTCCTGCCTCTGCCTCCTGAGAGCTGGGATTACAAACATGAGCCACCACACCCAGCACTGTGGTATGCACTACTGATTGCTGGTGGGCAATCATGTTGAGTCACCATGCCCAGCATATGGTTATGGGAGATCGAACTCAGGACCTTGCACTTGCTAGGCAGGCACCAGAACCACTCAGCTGAATCTCTGGCCCTCAAAATATTAATGTAATGAAACATCTGCAAATAATATATCTGGATAAAGGTCTATTACCCAGAATATAGGAAAAAAACTTTTTTTTGAGACAGGGTCTCACTTGGTAGTTCAGGCTGGTCCTTAGCTCACTATGTAGCCCAGGCAAGCCTTAAACTCAGCAATCCTACTGCCTCTGCCTCCCAAGTGCTGGGTTTACAGGTGTCAGCCACCACACCCAGCATTGCTAGTATGCGTACTGATTGTAGGTAGGAATGAGTTACCATGCCCAGTACTGTTGTACGTGGTTATCAGGGATCGAACCAGGGACCTTACGCTTGCTAGGCAGGCACTGGAACCAGTGAGCTAAATCTCCGGCCCAAAAAACTCTTAAATGAGCAAAATATCTGAGTAAACATTTCAGCAAATGGCCAACAAATGCATGCAAAGATGCTCCATATCATTATGCATTCAGAGAAATGCAAATCAAAACCACAATGAGATACGACCTCATGAGTGGGATGGCAACAATAGGGGAAAAAGAATTGGCAATGATGTGGAGACACTGGAACCCGCATGGATTGCAGGTAGGAAAACAGCGATCTCTCATAACATTAAACACAGAATGGCTATATGACCACGCAATTCCACTCCCAAGTATATTCTCTTTTTATATTTTTATTCTATCTTTTGAGTTTTCATTTACCAAACTATTTTCTCCAAGGTTAATTTCCATGAATGGTTTCATCAGAACCCAGCCAAAAATCAATTTCAACCTCACTCTTATGGGATCTGGTGATACCATTATCCCCAACCTGGACAGAATGCTCTTCCCACAATTCAAGCCCGATCTGTCCATCCTACTTAAAATTCAACCATTGAACATTATTGGTTTTCTGGTCAGCTGAAGACCTACAGTAGCAGCCTTGGCTCTGTGTTAATCTTGGTACTCCTCGTGTCCCAGTCACATCTGTGGCTGCGGATTTCCATGTTAGTGCATCTGTGGGTTTCCTGCGTGTGTATGTGTAGCACTAGGGACTGACCCTGGGACTTTTGCACTGACCTGTATTCACAGCCTGTTAAAGTTTTAAAAATTTCATTTTGGGCCCAGGTTATACTGTTTCTTTTTTTTTTTTTTTTTTGCTTTTTGAGACAGGGTCTTGCTTTGTAGTTCAGGCTGGCTCTGAGCTCACTATGTAGCCCAGGCAAGCCTCGAACTCAGCAATCCTCCTGTCTCTGCCTCCCGAGTGCTGGGATTACAGGCGTGAGCCACCACGCCCGGCCTTACTGTTTCTATCTTTAAGCACCCAGGCCACGTTCACCCCACTGCCTACCTGCCGGTGCGAGATGCAGGTCCTGGCTACGGGTAGGAGCTCATGGGGTCTCTCCTGTCCCTTCCCACCGAACCAGGACCCTCCAAGTTTCCGAAGCCGCCGGGGCACAGGGCCCTCAAGCGTGGGGTTCAGCAGTCCCCTCTGTCTGGCCGAGTTCGACTCATCCAGGAATACACACCTGCGAGTTCCTGCCCGTCCCCCCCAGTAACGCGTCCCCGCGACAGGTCGCAGTGGCCCCGGGGATCTCGCTGAAAGTGTGGTGAGGAGCCACAAAGATCAGAGCCCGGCCTCACTGCCGCGCAGCCCATGTCACGTGGAAGGCCACCCCAGCTTGCCGCCCTCCCCTGCCGCCCACATCCACGCCGCCACACCTTGCAGCAGGTATTTCACCCACGCCGCCACGAGCCAGGGGCCTGCTAGCTGTTTCAGCCTCTTAGCGAGGGCCGTACTGCGTGCACGGCCGTAGTGCACGTCGGTTAACGGTCGCCGGCGACCCGCCCACCGCTGGGCGAGGCGCACTTCTATTGGTCAGCAAGGACCAGGCGGCACCGTGATTAGCCTGGTGTGTGGAGAAAAAGCGCGGGAAGCAGGTAGCGGTTTCGATTGGGCGGTGCCTGGCCAGAGTACCACGGGCAGGCAAGCTTGGTTTGCCTTGCGGCTGGGTGCAAAGGTGCCCTAGAGCGGAGCTCAGCAGAGCGCATGTTATCCCCGGGGTCGGGAGGCGGAGACAGGAGGGTCACAAGTTCAAGCCCACCCTAAGAGATGTAATGATTTAGCTGAAGCTTGTCTCAAAGTAGAAAAAACTTTAAAAGGGGCCGAGATACAGCTCTGGGTGAAGGCCCTTGGGGTCAACCGTCAGTACTATATTGGAAGCAGAAGGAAAAAAGAAAAAGGCAGAAGCTACGCTGCCTCTCTGGGGCCAGAGCTCCGGCTTCTAGATATCCAGGTCTCAGCGTGACAGGGGTGGGCAGAGGCGTTTGTTGCTGTGACTGCAAAATAGGGGGCACCCTCAAGCTCAGCAGTCACAATAGGTAATTTTTTTTCGAACTCACAACCTAGTGGTTGCAAGACAGGCAGCGGCGCCACTGAGATAAATCCCTAGCCCAATAAGTAATAATTTAATGCAATTGTTAGAAAAGGTCAGAAGCAGTGAAAAAAAATCCAAGGTGGGCAAAAAATCCAAATCAGTATTCTTTTTTTTTTTGAGACAGGGTCTCGCTTTGTAGTTCAAGCTGGCTCTGAGCTCACTATGGAGCCCAGGCAAGCCTCAAACTCAGCAATCATTCCTGTCTCTGCCTCCTGAGTGCTGGGATTACAGGCGTGAGCCACCACGGCCAGCACTGTGGTATGTGGTATTGATTGCTGGTGGGCGTGAGTCACCACACCCAGCATTGTATGTGGTTACCAGGGATCGAACCCAGGACCTTGCGCTTGCGAGGCAGGTGCCGGAACCACTGAACTAACCCTCTGGCCCCCCAAATCAGTACTCTTATGTTTTGTTTCTTTTTTTTTTTTTTTTCTCACTTTAGAATGGTTCCATAGAGCCACTGCTACTGACCCTGTATTTAAATTGGGGGTTTTCTTTATTGTGGATTCATTTTTGCACTCAAAACAAATGCAGGTCTGGAAAAGTTTTAGTACAACTTGCTATATAGCTCTATTGAACTCTTAGATGCTTAGTACTTAGTGGAAAGACTCCTCCAAAAAAAACTTTATTGTTCATGTTCATATTTTACTTTGGAAATATTTCATCACCTGAGAAATGATTTCCTCTTCCTGAAATATCGGGTAGGTTTTAGTTCACATCTGGAATCTGCTCTGTGGCAAAGGTGTCAGGGTTGCATTCTGGGGCTTTATGACCCCTGTGGCTTGGATGGGGATGTGGGGCCGCCCAACATCTCAGGCCACAGGATTGCTTGCCCAGGCTTTACCCAACTCACTTTGATGGGAGTAGAGACAGGTGTCCTGGGGACTCTGGGTCCCTGTCACTAGAAAGCGGTTTGCTGCCAGGGCCCACCTGACTTTTGCCTCTCTAGGGTCTCACTGCTGGACTACACTTACTCAGCTTGTGATGACTGGAGAGTTGTGGCACTGGGGATTCTTCCCTGGTGGGGTCTGGAAGGCTTATGGGCTGCTTTCTGGGGTTCCAAGCATCATGGATTGCTCGGGCTGCAGGGGTGCCCTGGTTCAGTGTCCACAGGACCAGAGCCCAGCCCTCCACCCGGAACACACTGGCACACAGGCTGGGTCTTTGAGGTAGTGGTGTTTTACAGGGCCTGGGGAGGTGACTGGGACAGGGGACTGGCTGCCCTCCGGAGGCTTCCTTCTGGGGGATTCTTGGCAGTGTCAGCAGATGGACTCACTGGGGTGGCATTCCTTCATGCCTTTCTGATGATTTTTAAACATAGGAATCAGTATGTGTAGGATTTAAATTATAATCAAGTTATGGAAATTAGATACAAAAATCTACAAGTAAAATTGGAAGAATACTTCAATGACAGCAGCAAGGAGACCTGTTCTTCAGTTTAGGCCAACTTTTTGAATCTCTGATGCTAATAATTCTGAATTGGCACAGGAGGTCATGAATTTACTTACTGTATTTGTTTTGTTTTCTGGTTTATTTTTACTTGCTGGTTTTTTTTTTTTTTTTGGGACAGGGTCTCACTTTGTAGTTCAGGCTGGCCCTGAGCTACTCCAGGGGGCATCTGCAAGTACTCTCTGTTGGGAGACGTGCGGCTGGTTCCCAGAGAAGTGCAGCCTTGTCCACCCTGGACTGCCGCACTGGGGATGGACCCTGGTGACATCCAGCGCTCCTCTGGGAAAGTACTTCTCTGACCCCTGCCCAGATTCCCTGCTCCAGCACTCCCGGGACTAACAAGAGGCACAGTGGAGTGACTCTGCCTCGGCTTGTGCTTGTCCAACTGGCCATATTAGAAGCGTGACACACAGAGCAGCTGGACATCAACAAGTAATGAAACTTCCTCTACTTTGATGCCTGGCAATGGTGTCGCTCTCTCTACTCTGGTCCATCACCCCTTCAGTCACTGTTAGCCAGCGTGCCATTCTATGAAATGCCTTTTCTTCAGACCAGGGAGGAAAAGTCAGTTGAACTAATATGCTTTTAAAAATTAAAATGATGACTTTAAATACCCAGAAACAACAAATATGTAATCAGTTAAAGATCTTTCTCATTAAGAAAAAAATTAAAACCCACTGTTCAAGTCTTTCATCACTTCATTTTTATTTTCCTAATAGCACATTCTTTAAAAGAAGTTAACAACTTCAATTCCAAATACAAGGATTAAATAATGCAAATGAAAAGCTGTCATTTTTCAGTGAAGCAATTGCCTAATTACCCTGGAAAATGTATTCTTGTGACTGAACTGCTGCAAAAGAACCCTTAGAAAAGCTTCGACTGTTGCCTGTTAAGAGTCTTCTTAAGGTCACTTTGTCGTCTGGACCATCCCTTTGTTTCCAGTGAAAGTTCTGCTTGGTAATGGCTTGTGGTTCCACAGTGTCTTGTGTATGAAAAGTGCAGACTAAGAGACTACTGACGTCGCTGTAACTGGAGGTCCCAACGCTGTGCCGTTTTCCCTTGACCTTCAGTAAGACGGAAAAGCCACTCCTCACCTGAGTCCTGCCTTCGACCACCACGCGGTGGCGCTGGGAGGCTGCTGTGCGTCAGAGCTGAGCCTGCGGACACAGGCGTCTGGGGCGCTGGGAGCACCGAGCTGGCACCGGTGGGCAAGGAGAGGCGGCGCCCGGCCCAGAGCCAGGCCCCGGCTGGCAGCGCGCCCCAGCCGCCAGCCTAAAGCCTACTGCTGGGACAGCAGCGCGCTCCGGTTAGCCTTCATCTTCTCCAGGCGCTTCACCAAGTGGCCGTTGCTGACCTCAAGCTCTTCTGTTTTGTCCAGTGCTGAGCGAAGCTGGAAATGAGGAGAGGCTGTGAGCAGAGAGAAATGGGGCCCCCAAGAACGGCGGGGTCTGTGCCACCAAGACCCCAGTCCCTCTGACAGCTGGGACCTCAGCTCAGGCCCACGTGAACCCTAAGGTGTAGTTCTTAATTTAAAAAGCACCACTGACCCCTGGTTCTGGCATGAGGACACAGGGAATCTTCCTTCTCGGAATCAACTTGAGCTCAGACGTGGCATGTTCTTGGGGACCCTGACAGTCCACCCAAGGTAAGTGAAGCGAACAAATAGGACATACAGGAGCTGAGGCTGAGGCAGGAAGGCCAGGGTCCCAGCCGGGCCGGGCAGAGGCTTTGTGAGCTGAGCTTCTCCAGCAGGGCATGAGGCAGGTGTCCAGAGAGGGCACTGAGCCATGTTGGGGTGCAGACTCGAGGCACTGACAGTCTGTGGCTCTGTTCACCTTTTGAGCACCCCAAGGAGGGCAGTCAGGCAGGTGGCGGAAGACCCTGCCTCCCACCTCGAAGGGGCAGAGCCAGGCCTGGGGGGACCTTTGCCCTGGGAGCCCAGAGTTGTCAAATGCAACAACCTCAGGAAACACCACTCGTAGGAAGCAGTCAGTGGAAGCCGGCAGAACCAGACATCTGAAGACGGGACCCGCAGCACGTAAAGGCCGAGGATGCAGTGGAAGATGGCCGCATCCAGTACGCACAGCAGACACCGCAAGACAGCGCTGCCAGTGTCCTCAGGCATGGCTGGCCGTGCCCAGCCCTTACTTCTCCAGGTAAGCCCTCCTCTAATGCTCCAGCCAGGAGAATCACCACACACTCCTCCCAAACAGCCTTGGAGATTTACCTCTCTTTGGAGTTTCCGTTTTTCTGCCTTAAGCTCATCTTCAATTTTTTCTGCATTTTCGGCAGCTGACTTATAACGTGCTACTTGGCTCTCCAGCCTTATCACCTGGAAGGGAGGAGAAGCCCGCAGTGTGGTCACGGCTGCCTCCTTCCTATAGTTGCTGCACTGACTCAGGAGCTCACGCTGGCTCGGGGACACTGAGCAGGCTGCCAGGGCAAAGGCAGCATTGGGGCCGTGTGCAGCCAGAGCTGAGAAAGCTGGGGGCCCTGTCCTGACCCGGCAGGGACTGCTGTGCTCTCTGGCCTTGTCCTCAGGGTGAAGCCCTCTCAGCTGGTTCTGCCGTGGAAGGTACATCGAGGCAGACACAGATGGCAGGGCAAAGGTCCTGCCAGGACCTTGGTCCAGGGCAGGTGAGGCGGGGTGGGGGGGGCGCACAGAGGCGGCCTGGACTGCTGTCGGGATCCATAGCACAACTCATCAGACCTGGCCCCTTTCAGGGAGCTGTTCGTTTTTGTTTCTACAAAAGTTCCCAAGTTCCAGCCATGTGTACCCATAGCCGAGGGGGACAGAGGGCCTGTTCCCCCACTTCCCTGGGACAGAACAGACTGCCGAGGGGCTCGACACTGGGGGCAGAGGCCCCTTCCCTCCATGGATGGCAGGCAGAGCCGGCTGACAGACCAGGCAGAGGGCCATTCCAGCATGACACCTGTTGAATCAGCTAAATTATTATTATTATTATTACTTTGCGGTACCAGGGATTGAACTAGCTAATTTTTTAAGGAGCAAAATTTTAGAAACCCCCCAAACTGCACCAGTTGTTTTCTACAACTAAGCACCATCTGTAAAAGGTTGGTCTGTGTCATAATAACCCAAGTCTCGAGGATTCCCTCTCCTCCCCACCTTGTTCTCTCTGTTTACAGTACAGAGACACTTTCCCACTCAAGCCCCTTTTGGTTCTAAAAGCCTGTCTGCTGTCACCCTCAGCCTCTGAGCTGCTAATTCTAGCAAACAGAACTGCTGTTCATCAACAGTTTAGCTGCTAAAAAGTGCACACGTACATTTTGTTCTAGTGCAGTTATCTCTTGTTCAGACTTTGCAAGTTTAAATTTGAGGTCGCTGATCTGTCTGTTGGCATCTCCTAAAGGTTGAGGGAGAAGGAAAATTTGTTACACTCTTGGGCTTGGAAATGTTAAAACAACAGCTCCCAGGAACCAAGCCTTTCCTCATAGCCATGTCACAAATCTGTGACTTCTGGCCTGTGCCCCACAGTGTCCAGGGCCAGGGAACCAGGATAGCAATGGTGTCTGCATGAGGCCAGGGGCCCCAGGTGGAGATGCTGCCCGGGTGAGAGGACAAAGAAGTGGGGAGGTGGGGTGGGGGACTGGGAATCACTTTGTTCTCTTTGAACCTGTTTCTGATTTATTGGCATAGAATATGCTTCTCAGTTTTTCTATATAATCACCAGATCATATCAAAAGATAGCAAGCATGTGTGGTTCTCTCAGAGCTCAGGGGTACGTACGGATGCCTGTTCTAAGCCCTGGGTGTGGAAAGAGGCCCCAGCCCTAACACCTGGCCTCCCTTTCTGGGCCTTGAAGAAACACCTCTTGAGTTTCCATATCTCAGAGGTTCTGGGGGCTGTAGGGGAATGTGAGGCATCCTCCGCCAGGATGGCTTCACATGGGCCACGGGAAAGAGGATCTTCTACCCCACAGTTGCCATTTACTCTGCAGGTCCAGGACGTGCATGTCAGTCCCATTTTCTAAGACATCCTCTGTGGGCCGCAGGTTGTCTAACTTGCTGTTCTTCTGTCTTCCTTCCAGCTGCCCTTTGAGTTTCTTAATCTGAAAACACCACCGGTAAATTCTGTCAATTTCTCCTTTCTAAAGAACACTAAAAAAAACTGAAGTTGGAGCCCACCAGAAGGGAAATGGCTGTAAAGCAAAAACCTAAAACCAGACAAGCAGTGGGCCACCATGGTGTGGTTACAGAGGGTGTCTCCAAGGTGCCAAAGAGCTGGGGGTCACGGAGCACACAGGAGAGAAGGTAGTAAAAACTTATGTCCACACTCTACCCCACCATCAGTGTCTCTGTGACCAGCCTGAGCCGCAAATGAAAAACCCATTGATCAGTATCTTCTGATAGTGCAATGGATGAAAAACAAACTGCTTTTACAATGTGAGATTTGAGGGCTGGGCTAAAACTCAGTGGCACCTTTCCTGCCTGGGAAGCCCAATGTCCTGAGATCGATCCCTGATAGCACAAAATTCCCCCCCCAAAACAAACAAACCAAAAAAGACAATATCTGGTTTGAAGTATTTGTGACTCAGGGTAAAAGTCCTTCACCCTTTCTCTCCTATTTTTGCAGTGCTAAGCAGAGAACTGAGGGTCCTGACCATGCTAGGCCAGCTGTGTCCACAAAACATCCTCCCTTTTAAATTTTATTTTGAGACAGGATCTCACTAAGTTGTCTAGACTGGCTTTGAACTTGCGATCCTCCCGCCTCAGCCTCCTGATTAGCTGGGTGACAGTTGCGTGCCACCTCACCCAGTGAGTTACTTGTAAAGCTGAAGTTCCTCTGGGATTCAGGAGATACCACATCAAATACAAGAAACCTGAGCCCAGTGTTGTCGAGATGGCATGCTACGGCCCTGGGTTTCATTCCTAAGGAGAGGACCCTTTGGAGCCTTCTGGGTGCAGAAGAACTGGGATTAACACCCCACAAACCCTGGCTTTCTTACTTGATACAAGCATAGAATTAAAGCTAGTATGCTTTTTAAAAAACATACTTATTTTAATTTTTTTGGCGTTCTGGGATCAATCCCAGGCCTCCCACCTGCTCTGCAAGTGGCCACTGATGAGCTGTGCTCTCAGCCTGGATGTGTATTTTTAAAAGCAGACCTTTGAGACTCCTCCCACCACCTTCACTGCTTCATTCAATTTTGTAAGACAGTTCAACAGAACTGTAAGACAAGAAAAATCTGTTTGATTAGGCTTAGGAGGGAAAATTACAGCAGATGAATCTTCTTAGGAAGTGGCAGAATAATTTAATAGTTATCCTGCATTTTAAGAGGGATTAAACAGAACGACTGTTTAGTGTTTCTTGAGGTGAGAGGCCATGATGAGGGTAAATCACAATGAAAAGAAGTTGGATCAGCTGTACACACCCTGAGGGGAAGCTGGTGGCTGAGGCTGTGGGCAAGACAGTGAGGTACCTGCCCTGTCCTCGCCTTGCGTGGTTCATCTTGGGTGCCACAGCTCTAATTATTTTAAGGAGCAATTCTTGTCAAGTATTTGAAATTCAGTTCCAAGCCTTTGAGTCTTTACAGGCTTCCTCACCGACATCACAGACTGGTGATCTTCTATTTGTGCTTAATGTTTCTTTTTAGAGGTGATGTATTTAGGAATTGTTAGAATCAGCAGAAGAAGGGGAACTTCCAGTGTTTCAGGGGCCCAGGTCAAGAACTCAGAGAAATCTGGGTGTGGTCACACGTGGCTGTAATCCCAGCATTCAGGAGGATGAGGCAGGAGGATTGCTACAGGTTCAAGGCCAGCCTGAGCTACACAGTGAATTTAAGGCCAGCCTGTATATGTAGTGAGACCCTATCTCAGCACTCCTCCAAAAAAAAAGAACTCAAAATAATGAAGAGATCATTACCTGTTCCAACAAGCATTCCCGTTCATCGATGAGCTTTTTCAACCTATTATCTGGAGAAATGAGAAAGAAAAGGTTTGGGTGGCCAGCTTTGCAAACCGCAGCAGTCTTATCGGGGTTAGTGAATGGATGATGAAGGTAGTTACACACGTACCATGGTGAATGAGGCCACAGACAGGACGGAAGACTCAGCCAGCGGGAGTTGCCAGCCTCCCTACATGCTTCATCAGGAGCGGCTTCCGGTTCATGCAAACAGCTACTCTTCTACTAGTTAGCATGCAAGAACGCTAGGCAAACCACACTGCAACACAAGAGCTCACAGCTTCACGGTTTAACATCGTTAGCAATGCACAGTGCGCTGAGAGCCAGGATGTAGGAGCACTGGCCTTTCTCCCCACTTTGCAGCCTTGGGGATATCACCAATGCATCCCACCTGAGCTACAACCCTAGCCTGGGTGGGGCTTGAACTTGCCATCCTCCTGCCTCAGCACCAATATTTTAACCAGCCTTCTTTTCTGAGTCTACACCCAAGGTGTGCCCACCTTTCTATTTCTCTCATAGGCTCATCAGTGTCAGAGTTTTGACCTCATGTTTACAAATCACAAGTCTGTGGGCTACATCTGCTAACCCAGTTACCCAAAGCTGGCATTCCTGTGAAAGTGCAGTGGCTGCTCTGTTTTCCAAAACTCCTCCCACCCCAGGCATATAAGGGTGCACACACAGATGATCAGAATACACAGTGAGTATTTACCTCAAAGGAATTTAATACAATAAGGAACACATTACTGTTTGTCTCCCCTTGCTTTGAACAGCCTCATCTCACCTTTACCAGGGCTTTCAGGAGCAGCTCTGGGGTTCTCTTTCCTGAGTGTCTCTACAAGAGACAATAAAAAATACAGTGACTGCTGCTGCCAGGTGCCATCCAATGGAAAGGCAGGATGCCAAAAACATGATGGTGTTCTCTTCACTTTATTCACCTGCAGGGTACCATGGGATTTCTGCCTCTTATGCAGTCAAAATGACCTTGAAGGGTAACTTTTGAATCAACTGAAGTCATTGAGGCAGCTGTGACAGTGCAAGTAAAGATAGGAAAGAGGACTCCAGAGCTGCTTCAGAAAGTTGCAGTGATGATGGCTAAGTGTTTGCAGAAAGGGGGGAGGAGTTTTCAGGGGGACTTGTGACACTGTGGCTTTTACTGTATTTAAAAAGTCGAACGTTCGCCAGGCGTGGTGGCTCACGCCTGTAATCCCAGCACTCGGGAGGCAGAGACAGGAAGATTGCTGAGTTTGAGGCTTGCGTAGGCTACATAGTGAGCTCAGAGCCAGCCTGAACTACAAAGCGAGACCCTGTCTCAAAAAAAAAAAAAAAAGTCGAACATTCACCATATTTTTCAATCACACATTGTATGTAAGCATTTATGAGTTAGAGGAAATGTCAAGTGCTGCAGTCTTTGTTTTTTTGGTAATGATTATTTTTATTCTGGATATCTTAGAGACATTAATATATTAATATGTAATGAGCTGTTTTAATCAGAGATTTTAGAAAAAATAGTAAATATACAGAGACATAGATATCACATTGACAATAGTGATAGAAAGAGAAATTACTGGGAACTGGTTCACACAGTTACAGAAGCTGAGAGGCCTCAAAATACCGCTATCAAAAACTGAGGCCCAGCCGGGCGTGGTGGCTCATGCCTGTAATCCCAGCACTTGGGAGGCAGAGACAGGAGGATTGCTGAGATCGAGGCTTGCCTGGGCTACATAGTGAGCTCAGGGCCAGCCTGAACTACAAAGCGAGACCCTGTCTCAAAAAACAAACAAACAGGGCCGGAGGGTTAGCTCAGTGGTTCCGGCGCCTGCCTCGCAAGCGCAAGGACCTGAGTTCGATCCCCAATTACCACATATAATGCTGGGCGTGGTGGCTCACGCCTGTAATCCCAGCACTTGGGAGGCAGAGACAGGAGGATTGCTGAGTTCGCGGCGGCTTGCCTGGGCACCACAGTGAGCTCAGGGCCAGCCTGAACTACAAAGCGAGACCCTGTCTCCAAAAAGCAAAACAAACAAACAAACAAACAAACCAAAAACCAAAAAAAAAAAAAAAAAAAACTGAGGCCCAAAAGAGCGGGAGGTGTAGCTCATCTAAGTACAAAGGCCTAAGATCAAGGACAGCTATATGCAAGTTAAAATATGAAATTTCGGCTGGCTCAAGTCCTCAGAAGAATGACCTCTTCAGCTTGCATGAAATGCAGGTAAAAGGATGATATTGCAATGCAGTAGTAAGATGGAAAGAATTTCTACTTTTTGTTATATTTGAGTCTTTGACGATAAACTTCCCCCACCACACCATCAAAGAGAACCTGTGCTCTATACAGTCTACAGTTCTGAAGGTTAGGCTCTTCTGTAATATCCTTATATATACACCCAAAATACCTGGCCAAATGTCTGCACTGTCAAGTTAACAGAAAGAGTTCTCCACCACACATTCCAAAACGTAATCTCAGGGTTCAGCTAGGACAGAATTGTGAGCATATTCCAGACATTTTCATGATAAAACTCATCTTTTTGAAGAATAGTTCTCAGAAACTGTTTGAGATTTTAGCGACTGCTACATTATACCAGTCACTCCATAACCATTAAAAAATGTCACGCTTTCATTTAATCAGTGTTGCTTCACAACTGACCACGAGAGTCTTCCAGAATGGAAGGGTTTAGCCACATGACTACGTCACACAGCTACAGTGGTGGTCTCCGTCTGTCCTCTCTGCACTGATGGGCACTCGTGTCACCTCCCTCTGACCCTGGACTTGGCCATATGGCTTTCTTCAATCAGCGAGACAACAGCAATTAGAAACAAGCAATGACTTGAAGAATGAGTAAAGTTTCCCTTCTTTTACTCTTTTTGGAAAAACCACTGAATAAGAGAGACTAGCCTAATCTAAGGAGAAGAAGAAACTGTGGATTGAAATCAAGAAAGTTTTATGTATCTTTTTAACATATTTGTGCTAAGATTTTTCTTAGATATTTAATATTAAAACTTTGGATGGGTTTATTTAAAGTTAATAAAAATAAACATACTACATCATTTTTTTTTTCACAGTGTTACACTAAATGAAAACACCCCTGCTTTGAAAATTTTAAAACGTGGTAATATATCCTGGAAATTGCAATGTGATATGGGCAGGGGTGTGTATTATCTCCAAATAAATTATCATGAAAATACATAAGGATTCTTTGAATCATGAATATTAATAACATGAATTTATTCACTATGGACTTTTTATCCAAATATTAAAACTACTGTTAAAAGTTGTACAATTGCCGGGCATGGTGGCTCACGCCTATAATCCCAGCACTTGGGAGGCAGAGACAGGAGGATTGCTGAGTTTGAGGCTTGCCTCGGCTACATAGTGAACTCAGAACTACAAAGTGAGACCCTGTCTCAAAAAAAAAAAAAAAAAAGTTGTACAATGACCGGTTTAGAATATCCGCATTTATGACTACTTATATGTCCCCTCAAAAAAAAAAAGAAGACTGACAAAGGTGTAGATTGTCTTAATTTCCTTGCTGAGACAAGTTAAAGGAGGAAAGTTTTATTTAGCTCAGTTTGCAGAGGTCAGTCCATTATTAGCTGGCTGCAAGGCCACGTGGCAGAGGCGCAGCAGTTCATGCAGTAGAAGACAGCAAAAGCAACAAGGGATCATGACAACATATTTCTGCCCCTTTTATCTTATTCAGACTACCCTTTGTCCTAGTGCCCTCGGGCCCAGCCCAGCATGAATGACACATTCTAGATTCAGCCACCTCTGAAAAACCATGAGGCTGGGAGGCATCCAAACAACCCACCACATGGATTGGATACTCCAAAGAAAAAACAATGCAGAAAGAAAATAGTAGTAACCATACAATAACACCATTATTCTACAATAGCAGTAACAGCTATCTACTTGAGTACTTATGTTTTCATCAGTGTTCCCATGACTTTCTAAGCATTAATTCATTTATGTTTGATATTATGCATTAGGTATTATTTTTCCACTTGGAATAGATGATGACATTGAAGCTGAGAAATCAAGTAACATATATGTGATGGTTTACAGATTGTGTCAACGTGTGCAAATCATGCCCAAGTAAACTGACTCAGCATAGTTCTGGGTGTGGAAGACCCTTCCAAGGGAAGGGATGGAAGGAGCGGGAGGCTGAGCCATTGCCACACAGCCCTCCAGAGACAGGCACTGCTTGCTGTCAGCTAGTACTCACTGGGAAGCTGCCACTGTGCCTTTCCTCTTCAGGGAAATACGTGACTTTCTTAGGGCCCCACAGCTCAGCCTAGGTGTGCCCTGACCAGTGCCCTCTAGGGGCTGCCAGAGCTAGGTGCTCTTCCAAGAGGGATCCCAGTTCCTGGCCCCAGACTGATTCCCAAAGGACCTCAGAGCTCCAAATTCTTTAGAGTAAATAATTAACTTGGAAAATGATGCATAGAAAAGCCATCATTGTTCACATTACAAACCCTAAGTTATGATTCTGAAAGGTCCAACGTAGCAAAATAAGACAGCAGAAAATCTTAAGCATAATATAAAATAAGCGTATGACCCTTTGTAGTCCTATCTCAATTTGCATGCAATCTTCTCCTTCTGAAAGCCCACCTAACACTGTAACAAACAAACAACAACAAAAAACAAATGGGAGGGGTAAATAAACTCAGCTCTTTTATCCAGTATTACTGTTATCCTGCTATATTTTGTACTCCTGTAAACAAAAACCACAGATGTTATAAGAAACACTAAATACATCAGAACATGATTTGTAAGTGCGTGTCTCTAGCTGGTGTGACTTTTAGTATTTTTTCTTTTAGAAGACTTCAAATACCCTAGAAATATCAGAAAATAAACGTTAAAAAATCTGCGCTAGAGAAGAAAAGATAATCTGCTCAGTCTTACGGTAAGAATATGAAAGAAAGGGGAGAAGTGGAACTTTTAAAGAAGGTTTAAAGCAGACTCAGAGGAAAACACAAACTAGATAGCTCTAAGAAAATGGAAAGAGAACGTGGCAAATCACTTAAAACAGAGAAAGTCAAAGTATTGCTTTCCATGGCTTTAAGGCAGGCAAGTCTAACCAGAGGGTAAAGAGTCAGGTCCTGACAGCAGGACGCTTAGCAGAGTGCGAACACCGGCTGCTCTCACACTGTGACACCCACTTCAGAAGCAGCTCACTTTTATAGTGGGAAACTAATACCTTTGGCTATTGGATGTGATTGTAATGACATTTTAAAAATCTGTTTCTTGAGATTTAGCCAGAGATTTAGCTCAGTGGTTCTGGTGCCCGCCTAGCAAGCGCAAGGTCCCTGGGTTTGATCCCCAGTCACCACACACCAGTCACCACACACGCCCGCCCACCAGTAATCGTACTACACACCACAATGCCAGGTGTGCTGGCTCACATCTGTAATCCCAGCACTCGGAAAGCAGAGTCAGGATTGCTGAGTTCAGGCTTGCCTGGGCTACATTAAAGTGAGCTCAGGGCAACCCTGAGCTACAAAGCAAGACCCTTTCTGAAAAAAAAAAATCTGTTTCTTATGACTTAAATTCTAGCAGACTTTCTGGCATATGATTCAGAGACCCAAGAAATGCGCAACAGAGAGGAAAGGCCTTCTAAGAAGTTCCTGGGAAGCCACACCCCAGGTGTAGTGTCTGAGCCCAGCTCAGCTGTCCGGGGGCAGCCTGAGGTGGACACAGCCAACATCAGCAGCCTAGCCACCTCCCAGAAGGGTTCCTGCCCACAACTCCAAAAGGCAGGTGCGTCCTGTTTCACAGTAAGGCCCTGGAAGTGCGGGCTTACTCACAACTGTGCACTTTCCAAGGGTGTGTGTGTGTGAGTTCTTGGGTCAGCATGCCTGCACTCCAGGCCCTAATGAAGGAACCTCCTTCTGTAGAAGGTGGAGCCAGGGAGCCCAGACACTTCTTTCTTCCGTCCACAGGGCCCAGGGTCAGTGGACGTGAGCATGGGTCCCTCCATCAGCCACCAGCCCTTCCTGTTTCAAGACTACAAAATCAGATGTGTAGAGTAAAATAAAAGCCAGAAACTAGGAAATGGGGAGACAGACCTTTGGCAAATGGAAAGGGGACCATCACCATAAACAGGGTAAAATAATAAAAGAAAAAATGAAAAAAAACTGTAATCTGAAAGTGAATATATTTTTAATGCAAATTGCTCACCAATAAAATTATTTAAAGGAAAACAAAAGAGGGGCAGTACATGGGGAGGGACAGAAAAAGAGTTTTTATCCCAAAAAGCTAGTTTCCTACATATACATGGTCATCACACTGAACAGCAGGTACTCTAATCACACACACACACACACACACCCTTCTCTCCTTGGGGGCCAGGGTGGGTATTTGGGAAGTCTTCCTGTTGTGGCCTGTGCCTCAGTGTCCCTGGGGGCTCCCTGCACCTGTGGTCTCCCACAGAAAGGGCTGCAGATGGGACACAGGACTCTCCAGACCTCCTAGGCCCCGCAGGAGCATTGCAGGGTCCCAGTGATATTCCCATACCTAACACGGAGGACTAAGTTCACCATGTGTGTCTCTTGGCCATTGTGCTGGGCTGTGGCGTGTCACACACGGAGCCACATGCCTAATGTTCACTGATGGGGAGGCTCTCAAACAGTCAAGAAGTGAAACCTGGAGTGGTGGTGGTATAGATCCATAATCCCAGCACACGGGAGGTTGAGGCAGGGCAATTGCTGCAAGTCTGAGGCCAACCTGGGCTACATGGTGAGCTCAAGGGAGCCTGAACTGCATAGTGAGACATCAAAACAACCACCCCCATAAAGGGGGGTGTCAGGAAATGGCCCACTTGATTGGACACTGTTTGGATTTTTGCTTCCCTCCCGATTCTCAGCTGTGTGTTCCCACCAGACGTTGGGGGCCAGGCTCTCCATCCCCAGCACGGTGCCTACAAGGGGGCAGAGGGCTTGGCGAGTACCTGAGGGAGTGGGTGAATGACCACGATGGCCATGTGAGGCGCCAGAGCACCCGGGGACAACAGAGAACCACAAAGTGCTGACAGCGTCCTGTCAGTGACACTGGCATTGGTGGCTTCCCACAGGGCCTCTCAAAGTGGGCACAGAGCTGCTTCCCGACATACATGGCAGTGAATACAGTGCAGATACCGCGGAGTCTTGCTGGCCCTGGCTGGTCACCAGAAGCCCCAAGTTTGCTGTTCCCACAGCCCATTTGGAGAGGACACATCACCTCTCACCCTCTTCTGCAGGACCCTGGAGCAGCCACTGAAACCAGTCTTTTCAGCTTCTGTGAGACTCTCCAACCACACTGGGGGCACATTTCCGCTGAGCATCAGAACACAGACCCTTTTCTGGGGGGACGTGAGAGAGGCCTTGTGGGGAGGAGTCCACGTGTCACCGGGAGGGAGGTAGGAGGGACCGCTCCCGGGCCCCTGGGAGTCCACACAGGAGGGGACACTGGGACACGGGCCAGGGTCAGAGGTCAAGGAGCCCAATGATGGGAGGCACAGGCATGTGAAATTATAAAATGCCTTTATTTCAGCTCTATAACACTTAGGTTTGCCTCAGTCTGCACTGAGGTTAGGTCTTTCTGCACTCAGTTGTATCTTGTAACAGTAACGTGAATTAGCATCAAGGGTCATCAGTATTCCTAATGTACATCCTCTTAAGATTTCATACTTTATCATCTTTTTATTTTACTTTACAATTGTTTTTAAAGTTCCTTTATATCTAAAATATATATTCCTTTAGCAGATCAAAACAAGAATTTTCCAATCACAATATACTGAGAAACAACAGATACATTTATATGAAAATAAAAAGTGATTCAGCTATTTAAAATATCCCCTTGTAGACAAAAAGAGTAGTTTCTACAAGAATAAGTAGCTTTGGTTTTGTTCTTTTGACTAATAGTTACACATTCAAACAAAGAGAAACAATTTCAAGGCTTAAAAAATTGTGACTCCCTCCACCAAAATACTACAGTAGGAAATGCGATCGGAACACATTGACGCTAGAAAAACACTTCAAAAAATATTTTTGAATATTTTTGTATAAAATGAATTTGGTACATCATCAGTCTGAAGTCAAAAATCTTTTACAAAATAAATCCAGGTATTACTGATAATGAGATCCAAAAGTATCAGTATGAAATAAAATACTTCAATGAGGTAAAGGCAAATGAGATCTCTCTAGTGCTTTCAATCTTTGTTATCCTTAAATGGTAATTACTGTCCTACAGGTGCAAATCTTAGCACTCAGTGACCTATATACTATTTGACCACTCCTTTAAATAAAACACCATCTAGTTATAACATACACATTAAAATCAAATGTGAAAGTACATGTGTGCTTGAATTAGATATATTTGCTTAAATATTCATTATCTTCATAAAACAGGAATCTAAGAATGTGATGTGGTCCTCTCAGTTAGATGTTGATGTATTTGGTCAAGAACATCCATATTTGTATTTGTCTCAGGCAAATGCTAAACTAGGTCATCTTTGGCTGGATACAGACAGGGGGGTTTAAAGCATGACAATACTACTGGAATCATTTTGAAGTGACACTGAAACACAGGTGCTTCTCATTCTGATCCAGGTGATAAATCCTGATGGCTACCTAGGAAGCTAGAAGTAGCAGTCTGGGATGTGGCGCAGCAGACACTGTGTGAGTGACCACTCTGCAGTTGTCAGCACCAACTCAAAACATCCTAGGAGTGTCCCCAGTGGAGGCAGCAGGCCAGTGGTCGGCAGTCCCTGGTCGCTGGTCCCAGGAGCCCAGTCTCTGCTCCACCTCCTGTCTCCTTAGGACAGAGAGCAGTCCTCTTTGCCCTTACCCTTCTCACCCCCTCTGCTTGTGTGGCCTCCGCTTTCTGAGCCAAAGTCCCCTGGCTCCCCGGTTGGCACAGACAAGCCAGGCTTTTCTAGGTCAATGCTGCCTGCAGTTTCCTGGACCATCTGACTGGGCTGTTCGGATGTCACATGACCCTTGGGACTTCCTGTCTGACAGGCATTCTCGATGGGCCCTAAGGGGCTTTCACTCTGCAGCAAGGAGCTGCTGGTCCCATCTGGGTTCTCTGGTTCCCCAATGACACCAGGTATTTCACCGTTTGTAATGCCTCCCCCCAATTCTTTCTCATTAGCCCTGGTGCCTGGTGACTGAAGGGTGTTTCCTGCCAAATCCGCAGTGTCCCCCTCTGGGTCCTCTCTCCCTGCCTCTGCTTTCACAGTGTCATCCTCCTCCTTAAGTTTTCCAACCATTTCGGCTCCAGGACAATCCACAAGTTCGCCACCTCTTGCTGTAACTTTCTGTGCTGTGTTTTCCGCCACCTCCTCTCCTGCTTCTGCTGCCAAGTATCCCTGCTCTTCCTGAACTCCGTCTCCACCTGTGTTCTGATAGGTCAGCTCTTTCTTAACATCCTCAAGGCTTTCCACAGGTGCAGGTGATTTTTTCTTCTTGTTTTTCTTTTTCTTATTCTTTGACTTCTTCTGGGATGGATCTGGTGCCTCTGCCTGGGGATCGCCCTTTCTTCTGCTGTGGTCAGTGCCAGCCCTCCCTGGGCCCGGGGACTCCTCTCGGCTGCTCCTGGCCATGGGAGTCTCAGGAAGGGGCTGGACTTCTGTCTGGACTGGTCTCTCACCCCTCCCTTCCATATCTCCCTCCTCCTCCACGCTGTCCTCCCTACTGGGCTCAGCCGCCCCCTGGTCATTGAGCTTTCCAAGCAAAGGATGCCCCCGCTGACTCCCGGCCACAGCTTCCCCTTCCTCCAGCTCCTTCTCTGTGCGGCCCTCACCTGGCCTCCCAGCATCCACACTGTTCACCCGCTCAGCTTCTGGCCCCTGCCCAGGAGCAGATCCCTGACACTGTTCCACATCGGTTTCCAGATCTTGATTCTCTTGGTCCTGCCTCCCCACAGGCTCTTTGCTTTGGTCTATGAGATCCGAAGCTTTACAAGTGTCCTGCCCATGCATGGGATCTGGGGCTTCACTACCTACATCCTCTGGACACTGGGGATGACCCAGGGCCACTCCCGTCCCCTCGGCTGGCATGCCTGGGACCTCCTGTGACCTGGCCTGCCCCGGAGCATCATGGCTGTCTGGACTCTGGCTTTGAACTTGCTCCTCACATTCAGTGTGTATTAAGTCTTCACAGGGTTTCTGGCCCTCAGTGTTTCCACCAGGAGTTGACACCTCTGTGTCCACGCCATCCTTCACGGTGTCCTCTTTGTGCAGTTCTTGCCCAGTATTCAGTAAGAGTTCTCTTTTCCCCAAATTCTCCACAATTTCATCTTTCACCTCCACTTCTTTGGAACTTCCTAGAAGACCATTGAGAGAATTGAAGGGACCCAGGATGCAGTGACCACTTAATATATGTTAAAATGGGAGTTAGTTCAGACTCCCAACCACCCTATTCTGAGAGAGAGAGAGTGGGAGAAAGGGAGACAGAGGGAGAGATAGAGGGAGACACAAGGAAAGATAGAGGGAGAGAGGGGGAGACAGAAGGAGAATGAGGAAGATACAGAGGGAGAAAGAGGGAGATATGGAGGAAGGGAGAAGGAGAGATGGAGGGAGGGAGGGAGCTCAGGTCATCAGAGTCGCACAACACAGAAGCCTCACCATGCCTGTGTGGCAAAGCAGCTACTGCATTAGTGTTTTTTGCCACTGTGTCTAGGGCAGGGGGCTGCCGTGGCCTTTGTGAGAACTCTGTACAGGTGAAGTTAAGCTTGAACAAACAAAAAGAGCTCGGCTGGCAGCCAAACAATCCAAACTAACGTGTGTCAGAGGAACTTCCGGCCCACATCCCTGTCCTCCTCTCTAACACCTATCTCGACAACTCCCTGCTGGATGCTGGCCAGCCCTAACTGCAGTTGCAAATAATTTTTTTGCAAAGAATACTCAGTTCACTTTCAGAAACTCAGCCCCAAGGAAGATACTCTGGGAGCAGCTAACAGAAGGCAGAAGTACTGTCTTGCTGGCAAGGGTCCTGTGCCTGCCCTGTCCTGCGGGCACGGGGAGATCCCAGAGGGCACAGTGCTGCAGTCCATAGTGACCGCATAGCCCACCAGGCTCTCCACCAGCACAAGAGCAGCTGTATCTGGGATTCTCCCAAGAAACAGAAGTCCCACGTGGCTCAGGCAAAGCCTAATGGGCCCACAACTCAGGGCTCCTGGGGCTGAGGGATGACCCGTGGAAAACTCCTACCTCCTTTGCTTCACCTTTAAACATTTCTGCATGTCTGGTGAAGCACAGTTTGTGTGAATGAAACAGCATACATAAATTAAAAACAGGCACGCACGGGGATGTGTACTGAAGGGAAGCACTCACAAATGGGGGCTTAGCATCCTTTAAACTCCAAAAGGGCTACGGAAAATCTGTAAGCTGTGGATTGTGGCAAGAGAGCACGATCCAACCCCTGGCTCCTCAGGGATCACTTAGCACAGTATTAACTCATCTCATTTTCCCAATGGCTTTTACACATTTATAGAACTTGTGTTTCCTTAACAGACACAAAGGTAAGGAAGCCCCTCCCTGAGAAGACCCAAGAAGTGGAGAAGTGGAGGCTTTTTGCTTTCTCCATCTGCACAAATAAAAACAGACGAAAGCTTCTAACTCAGAGCTAAGGGCAATGGCTCCTGAGCTCGTTCCAGCCCCGCTAAGAGGCTGGAACATAGCTGTCCCGGGACGAACAGGAGCTTTTTTGTGGCTGCAGCACTGCGCAGTGTGCCAGAACCTAGAGGATGATCCCCAGCCAGACATGACAGACATTCACAGTGACTCCACACTGTGACACACTCCCGTGATCTCGCAGAACCCCCCCCCCAGCTTTATATTCTTACAGAAGCAAAACTGAGGCGCACACACAGGACTGACAGCGGCAGGGGTGCCCCATTCTTGCTGGAAGGCGCCTCCACAGCACTCACGGTCTACTACCTCAACAGCTGCCTGGCACCCAGGACAGTCTGCAAACAGCAGCACCAACATGGTCTGTCTGGCCCAGTACCAGCACCAGCACCCGGGAGGCTGGCAGCCACATTCAGGCAACTGAGTGACCTCACAGGTACCACTCGAGCCCAGGGAATAAAAGCCGCTCTTGGCACACAGACCACAGGATGCCCTCCACACTGTCATTTAGCCTTAAACTACCTCAGTGGTAGCTCTGAGAAGCAAAGAAATGTGTACTGGAGCCATCAGTGTGAGCACAGACGTGTGCCAGGCAGCACGTGGGTGGCACCTCGCTGGGCACGTGACAGAGCAGGCATGCTACGTGACTGTTAATCGTGGGTGACGATGATGCTGTTCTGACAATGCATGGAGGATGGGTCGGCATGACCAGAGATGACAGGATCGAGGGAAGCACACACTTACCTAGTGTGTCGTCCCCGGAGGACTGGAGCGCATTTATCTCCTCTTTTGTCATTTTGGTAGGGCCTGGGTGCCCAACGTTATTTAGTGTGTGTGAAGTTTCACCATTGGTAGTTACTTCTGAATTTAGGATTATTCCGTGTTTCTGGGGGAAAAAAAACCACATTCTTTGTAATAATCATATCTGGTCAAACTGTTCCATCAATTATTATAAAAAGGGAAACTATCATTCCTGAAGGAGAGAGCAACTCCAGAGAGACAGTGAAGTTCGGTACTGGGCATCAGAGCCACAAGTATCTGTCCCCACCCTCTGTGAAGCCCTCTTCCAGTGCTACTTCCGCCCACGCTCCTCTCCGTCCCAGAGCTTCTGGAGACAAGGCACTTTCCTGGGCACCTTTCCACGAGGCTAGGCCTGGGGGCAGTCAGAGTGCAGCATCGGGCGGTCTCTATAACCAACGCCTGCTATGTGCTTTGAAGTAGGAGGGAGAGGTTAAGGAAATAGGCACAGGTTCTGGAGAGAATAAATGAAACAGGTAAAGAGTGACGTGAGGGGCAGCCAGGATGTGTGTGTGGTCATGGCCCCTTGTTGGGTAGGCACAGGCTGGGCGAGGGGCATGTGTGTTAGACCTGGGCCTTTGCCCCGCTGCTAGCTGCTCTGCATTGGCACGGCACTTAAGGCAGACCTAGAAGTGTTTCCTGTGGACTTGGGACTCTGCTGGGCTGTGTGCTTCTCAAGGTCACTGGCTGCCGTGCTCAATGCTCAGTGAGATGGCAGTGCAGGGTGGTGTAGGCGCGCACAGCTGCAGGAGCCCCGGGCATGAGACCCTCCTAACAAATACGCTGTAACCCTGAGTCCATCTGGGAACTTCCTCCCGAGCCAGGGAGACTCTCATGTGTGGTCAAGAAACTCAGAGCTGGAACCCAGGCTGCTTTCCCGCTAAGCTGTACCTGCTCACGGAGCAGGGCAGGACAGAGCCTGGGCGGCACGTGTGCCATGTCCCTGCCAGGTGCCCTCAAGTGGGAGCCACACTAACTGCAAGCATGGGACACGGATGCCACGAGGCAGCCCTGGAGGCTCAGGGATGGGTCTCAGTGGTGCTTCGGCTTCGTACCTTGAATTCCTCTTTGAGCTTCACTACTTCTTCTCTAAGGTCATCCCGTTCGCTCCTTATGGAGTCAAAGAACTCTTTCTGCCTCTCTAAAGCCTTCATGTACAGCGAGCAAAGAGAAAGGAGAGTCACAGAGAGGTTACTCAGCACGGGACCAAAGGCTGTGTCTGAGGCTCCAGAAACACTCAAGGACACAAATGCAGTGGGAGCCATCAGCAGGTGGCATGGATGCCATGACGAGCTCGGGAAAGGCAGCCTTTCCAGGCTCACAAAGCCCCTTGTCTTGGGGACCCAGGAGGCAAAGGCACCGCTTTGCTGTCTAGCTTGGTTTGTGAAACTGGAAAGTTAAAAGGAGTGACATGCCCAGCCAACAAAGAACAAAGAGAGCTGGGTGTGGTGGTGTACACCTGTGACTCCAGCTCTCAAACAGCTGAAGCAGGAGGCTGCCATGAGTTTAAGGCCAGCTGGAATACATAGTGGGATCCTATCTCAAAAACAAAAAAACCCCAAAGAGAACAAAAGGAACATCAAAGAGACGCCCAAAATGTCAACATTTTTAGACTATTTTTGCACATCAGTTGTGGGCATTTGTTGTCACACACAAACCCACATGGTATGAGAGCACACCAGGAGTACACTCCCAGCCCAGCACCAGGGGCTGTGTCAAGACTGGCTTGGTGACAGGGCAACTCTAGACCTTTGGCAGGGCTGGGCCATACACTGGGTCACATGAGTTGCTGTTCTGTAGAAACACCTGTCATTATGAGTCGGCACTGACTTCAGGGTCCCTTTTGTTCCTGTGTCACTCTCAAGTGTGGGAGGGTTGCTTTGCCACTGTGTGTGGAGAGACAGGGGGAAGAGAAGGCCTTGGGCAAAGATTCTGGGGTAGGAACATGAAGGCAGAGCCCCCCCCCAGCTTCCTCCACCCCTCTGAGAAAAATATGGGGGCAGGAACTTGGAGAAGCTACCCCGCCTAGTGCAGGGCCCTCAGGGAGCTGGTGTGCTCACTAGAGTGTCCATTCGATGTCGCATGGCTGCACATGCGCGCGCACGCATACACACACACACACACACACACACAAGCGCTCGGCAAAGCAAAGACTAGAAGAACGGCATTGGCTAAGCAGCTTGCTCATTTGAATAGATTTTCAAAGACTTGTGATCCTACCCCTATCTTTTTGTCTTTCCACTCTATTGTTTCCTGAAGGTCAGAAATCTCCCTGATATAACTCGCCTGTTTCTGCTGTAGCTGTCGGATTTCCTGAGGAAAGGAACAGATGGAAAGAAAGCAGATAACGGGTTAAGCAGGAAAAAAATGACCAGTGTGAGGTGACCTAGATGTTGCTTGGAAAGGTCATATTATCTCTCAGACTCAAATCCATTGCGTGCTAGGGCTCTCCTCCCCGCCCTGCCCTCAGCTTCCCAGAAGGACAAGAAAAAAACCTACTCGGGTGAATTCTCATCCAAAAGTCACCGATATCCTAGGTTTGGAAATGAAGGCCCAGCCCCTAAGCACAGGGGCTGCCCCCTCGGTGATCCAGCCACTGTGCAAACCCCAAGCCCTGAACAAGCAAGGCCACTGGGTAAGATGCCTTCGGGGACTACGGTCATATCTGCAGAGTCGCTGATTAAAACACTGTTACAGACTGTATCAGTTTCCTACTGACTCCAACATTGACAAACTGCCACAGATTCAGTGGCTGGAACAACACACGCTTATTCTTTCTCAGTTCTGGAGGTGGGAAATTCAAAGTGAGTCCCAGAGGTTCTGACTGAGGCATGAGCTGGCCTGGTCCTCCCTGGGTGGGGGGAAAAACTCAGTTTCCCTGCCTTGCCCACCTTCTGAAAGCTTCTGTGGCACTTCCTGGCTGCAGCCTTTCTCCATGTCACTCCAGGCCTCAAGTGCTCGGTCACACCACCTACTTCTGCCCTCATCTTTCCTTTCTCTCCCAGGGCCTGTGATGACCTCAAGTCCTCCCGGCTGATCCAGGGGATGCCATTCTCTGGGGTCTTGATTTTAGTCCCATCTGCAAGAATCTTCACTACACAAGGTGACACACTAGGCCTTGGGGGTGCACATGGCACAGCCGCAGAGAAGTGCTGCTCCGAGCAAGGGTGGGCACCAGTGCTAGCCTGTCCCACCAGCACTGCTGACACGAATGGCTGTATGGGCAGGCGTGTCCTGGTCCCTGCCAAGGCCCTGGCCTCCAGGGATAGTGTTTGGACTGTCAGCTTCAGGCGTCAATGAAAGTTAGACAGGTCCCCAGGGGGTGCTGCTCTGGCACAACTAGTATCCTGTAAGGCACTCAGCATCCTCTCTGCTCCACCAGCACAGGCACCGCCCCGGCCAGCAGGGCCTCCCTGGCCTGGAGCCCAACTGGGACTTCCAGCCTCCAGAGCAGTGAGAAAGTGAGTTGGTGTGGAGCCCCATTCTGTGGTGAATTTTCACAGCGGCCTGCACTAAAACAGCACGAACCACAGAAAGGCCCAGAGTGCACCCGGCAGAGCAGGAGCTCCCACCTCCAGCATCTCGTCCCTCTGCCGCAGGGCCTCCTTCACTTCAGCAAGCTGGAACTGCAGGATGCTGTGTGCATGCTTCTCCCGCTCGAACTCCTGCGGAGGAAACAGACGTTGCCATGTTAGCTCCAGCATGCGAATCACACATCCCTCAGGACGAGTGACTGCTGCCATGTCTCTACCACCTCCATGGCACACAGGGCACACAGCCATTCTCCCAATGGGCAGAGGATGCCCTGGCCAGCTGCGGGAGATCTGCTGAGGCGCTGATGCCACCACTAAGGCCCCGGGATCTCTCTGGGAGAGTTAGAGACAAAAAACAGCACTCAGTCAGGCATAATGTCCGTCTACCTCAGACTCTCTAAGAACTGGACAGTGCGGGCTTTGGTGAGTCAATCGTGTCCACAGCATGGAGAAGCAGGTACTTCTTGCTGTGCCTTTCACAAGGAACCCTGAAGGGAGGCTTCCTGACCATCTGCTGACAACGCCTCTGGACTCAGGCTGAGCACATGAACTAGCAGCAAAATCCAGGCTGGCCTTGAACTGGAGGTCCTGTTCCTCCCTGTACCTCCTCAGTGCTGGGATCACAGGCATGTGCACTATGCCTGGTGCAAAAGGTATTAACCCTTAAATGGAGTAACTGTGTCTTTTCCCGGTCAACAGAAAATAGGTGAACATAATTCTCTTAGAATCTTTGATACTGTGGGGTCTAATGGTGCACACCTGCAATCCTAGCACTTGGAAGGCTGAGGCAAGAGGATTTTTTGAGAGTTTGAAACCAGCTAGACTGCATGGTGAGTTCAAGGCTATTCTGAACTACACAGTGAGATCCTGTCTCAAAAAAAAAAAGCAATAATCTTTGATAGTCTTATTTCTTCATGGTGGTGAAAAAGTTAAAACGTGCAGATTATATTAACAGGAAACATCTGAACCACCTAAACAGGCTTAGCCAAGCAGGCTCATTTACAGCTCTGAGTGTGCCTTCTGTGCAAAACTCCATAGCTTGTGTAGGAAAAGTGTCCTTGTTCACAGATTGAAATTCTGCACACCAACTTTTCCAGGCACTTGGAAGAGACCACGGTGCCCTCATTCTAGAGTTTGGGTTTCCTGGGCTAGTGCAGGAATGCTGTTACGCACACACGCATGCATGCACGCACATGCGCGTGCGCATGTGCGAGCCACTCCAATCACAGCAGCGCCTACCTTGCTCTTCTCCTCGCACTGGCGCCGGGCCTCAGCCAGCTCCTCCTCGAGCTCCAGCAGCATGTCTTTCAGGGTGTCCACCTGGTACATGAAGTTGGTTTTCTCGTTGTCTAGCTGAGCATTGGAAACCATGGCCTTCTTGTACTTCTCTTCCACTTCTGCCAGGGAGTCCTGTGGAAAGGGGTCATGGTGGTGAAACTGCATTAGGAAAACCAGGTGAAGATGTTTGATGTTCTTCAGAAAAACTCAGCCTTCAGTGACAATGGACTTCCTTTCTGGGAGCGAAAAGTCACCAGGGGAAGTGCAGGTAACTTGAGTGCACACCAGTCAGCCTCCCGAGGACCATATCCTCAGCTCAGTCTCAAGCTGGGCTGGCTGAGAGCAGTGTGACCTTTCATTCAGACATGGGATGAGCATTGTCATGGGGTTGGTCAGGGACTTATGACTCGTGACTCAGCAGCCCCACCATCCGCATGGGTCAGGACTGCTCAACAGGTGTCTTACATAAGAGTCTGGGGAAGGCTGGTGAAAGGCTGATGGCGGGCACACCCTGTCCCTGCCAGGTGACCACTTCCCTGTCTGGCTCATGAACCAGGAAATAGCTAGTGGTAATTTCAGACTCTTGATCCATTGGAAAATCGAACAAGGTACACAGGTCTCACTGGATAGGTCCTAGAAAAACAAAGGTCAATCCTTGGAGAGGACAACAGGAAACGAGACCTTCAAGACAAACATGATGCCCTCCTGTGGCGCACACCTTCAGGGGCCTGGAATAGAGGCGGTTAAACCAGGAGAACAGAGGGTAGAGTCACTCACTGGCTGCACACTGCCCAAAGCTAAGAGAATGGTATGAGTGGTTTGGCTGGGAGCCTCACGGGCTATGAGGAGGCTGTACAGGGACTGGTGTGTTCTGCCCTACCCTGCACTTCCAAACCAGGTGACAGCTTTATTTGGGTGCTGCTGGCTCCTCTTTGACATTAGTTGGAAGCCAGAGTCTGAGTCTTTCCCCTTTTAATAGAAATGACAATTTTAAGAATGATGGTTAGGCATGTGGCCTATGTCCCCTCTGTTTGGTGTCCTTTGATAGTGAGTTGAGATTACTTCCTGGGTACTTTCTGGGGAGCTGAGGAGGAAGTAAAAGATTGCCAAAACTGCCTGGTGGATCCAGATACCATATTTCCACGGTGACTCAACTTACCATGAAGGTACAGGGTGAATTTGTTCCCCATTAGCAGACTAAAGTAACCCTAGGAGCATGAACACCCTCAATTCTGGGTGACACACATTCAGACAGATGCTGCATCAATTAGTACATCTCATGGCATGCATATAATTTGGATGCTTCCAAAAGCACACATGTTAGCTGCACCCTCCCAGTGGATAGTGGCTGTTCTGAGAAACAAGTCAGGTGAAATGTGTCTGCATGCAATGACTACAGAAAGCGAAGAGAACCAAAATCCTTTCTAAGGATCCAGTGCATCTGGACCTTGGTTTTCAGCTTTGGGGAGGCAGTGAGCTTGACATATATCAAGAACTTCTTAGTGACCAATGGGGGAACCACAGCTCCAGTGTCCAGGGTGCATTTGGGAGAAGACAGGGTTTCACCATTCCTGAGGCCCCTTGGGGCAGGGCGGGGTGAGCCACACAGGAACCCTTCCCTGGGATTTTCCTATGCTAAAACAGATGCACCATGCCCCACACTCTGCACACCGGTACCTTCATCTCCTTCAATCCCTGCATGTATTTGCCTTCTACGTCCTGAATCTGGTCCTTTAACTCATTGAGTTCCTGGGGAAGTGGCAAGTGGCAAACGCTGTTAGGGAGACACATCAGTGGAGACCACGCTAATGTCATTTCCATCATCTGGGTACCCCAAGCAACCATTTTCTTTTTAAGTATTAAAGGAAAATAATTTGCAATGTTACAAAGACTAAAATGTACTTTTATACAATTTCACAAAATTTAGTGTTGTGTGGACAGCAGTACCTGGGTATTGACTGTTACCTGGTTTTAGGATGTGAGGGGAGACCCAAAACCCAGTACCGACCAGTGGTTTTGGCTGGAGAGTAGCCAGCCACCAGCCAGCTGACATTGACAGTCGGGCTTCAGCACTGGGACCCAAACACCAAGAACCAGGACAAAATGTCCTTATCAAAATGTGTCAAGGACCAAAGAGCCAGAGGTTTAGCTCAGTGTTCCAGTGCCTGCCATGCAAGCGCAAGGTCCTGAGTTTAATCCCTGGTATAGAAGTGGGGGGCAGGGAGGGAGAAAAGGGGAAAGGGAAAGAGGGAGAGAGGGAGTGAAGGGGAGAGAGAAAGAGAAAGAGACCAGGGGAGGGTAAGGTGTCAAGACCAAGCTCAACATGTTTCAAAGCAGTCACGTACCAAGGTATGACTATAATTTTACAAAGTTAAAAAACAAAACCAAACAGAAATGCTTCTCAAGACAGTACAAAGCAACTGTGATAACCCATTTCATGCTGCCACTCCTGTTCTATTGAAGACAGAACCAAATGCCAGGCAGAGGCTGGCCTCTGAGAGGTGCCAGCCCTACTCTGTGAATCTTGGGCACCGCAAGCTTCCTGGGGCCCAGGGCAATGTCTGGCAAGTGTGATCTCAGCAGGGCAAATGCACAGTGACCATGATTAAGTGACAAAACAGGATTGTAGTGCACATGGCTTTGGTCACAGAGGGACCAAGTAAGTTCCACAGGAGCTGCCAGTAGTGACCAGATGGTGGGTGGCATTAGGAACAACAGTAAAAAACCTGCCCTGCTGGCTTCAGCTGCTCATAAGGGGCACAATGACATGAAGGACTATGTCAGGGAGCCTGAGGCAACCCCGAGAGACCCTGAAATCCCTTCCCTTCCTCCTTGGCAAACGTCACCCGTCTGCTCGGGTGCTTCCTCTGACCACTCTGAGTACGAGGACACTCTTCCATGGGGCACTGCTGCCTCCCGAGGCTCTGCCCTCTGGAGGAACTTTACTAATTTTATATGTGTGTGTGTTATACATTAATTATATATATATATGTTTAAATTTGGAGACTGACTGTCACCCAAGGCTCCTCTGAGTGTCAAGTCACATAGCGTCTTACCTTAATCTCCCTCATGGACGCCTCGGTGTCAATAGAGATAGAGGTGTCGCCACTTCCCCTCCGGGAGGAGGTGCCGCCCAGGGAGGCCAGCGTGGCTGCTGAGAGGCCAGGCATGCTGCGGGAGCCCTGGAACATGGAGGACCAGATTCACCATGGGGTGGGGGCACCAGAGGGGCAGGCCTCTCCGAGGCTGGGGTTGGCCCACGCTGATGGGCAGCTCTGTATGGGACCCTTGTTTTATGGGTTTCAGGACACTGATTCCAGGGACGCCTCAGGGAGGTGACTTCACACGGGGTGGGCCACTCCTCACTGAACTTTATTAACACCAAGCACCCTATTTTCCAGTCACTTCCACCATGAGTTTTGGGCCCCTCTAGGTCCATGAACAGCTAAGATGGAGGCTCAGAGATCCCTTACCTTCTCAGTAAAATCCTTGTCGGGTCTTTCCTCAACCTGCAAAGGAAAAGGACAAATATCAAATACTTTGAAGTGTTAAATGAACAGTATAAATTAGGGTAAGATAATTTTAAAAATCAGCTTTCTTTATCATTCAAAAACTGAAAAGGAGGTTGCAGAAATCCAGCTTCTCCCATGTCTCCAGTGTGTCATCCAGAGGCCCCACCCCTCCCCTTTCCAGACAGAGCCTCTGTGGGGCCCACCAACAGCAAAATTAAACACCAAACTCGCAGTGAAAGGCACAGTGCATAAAGGATTAGCCGGCTTCTCTCTAACGCCTTCAACAGATTAAGAGTCTTGTGCGTTTGCCAGCCATCCTGGGACTCAGGGGCATCCTGGGAAGTTGTCGCTCTCGCCATGCCCACTAGATGGCGCCCGGCCCGACACCAGGGAGGGTATCACAGATGGTGCTTAATTCTGACCTAAAGCACAGCGATTTATCTTTAAAGTATTACACACGAAGAATTGAGCAGATACAGTATTTCTCATGTCGCAGATGCTCGCTGACCTGATTGAGGGCTGATGGGGACGTGGCCGGCAGGGATGGTCACTGAGGGGAAGGGACTAGGGGGCGGCCTGGGACAGAGCTGCTGTTGGTTTTCTAAGCAGCACTCAGCCCTTTAGGCAGGTTTATGAGATGCTCTTCTACTCTTTTAGAATCACCACAGAGTGGGAGAAAACATCCTTTTAAACCCACGTGAGCTGGGCTGGAGGCACACCAAACCCCCGCAGGGAGACGTGACCTCCAAGGTCAAAACAAAGCGGCAGCTGTAAACCCGGGGCAGCAAACACTGAAGGTCATTCTCTCTGGTTTGTCAAGACCACCGGGGTCTGACAACCACTAACATCTCCAAGTAGAAGGCTCTTTGACAGCAGGGTCCACAGAGGGGGGGTTTGGGTCTCGTGCTCAGCGTTCAGTTTCCCTCCTGGCTCCTGGGCAGCTCCTCCTGAGTCCTGAATGGGAGTCAACACCTTGTTTCTCTACTTCGGAGTCAGGAATGGTGTTCAGACCCGACAGGGTCTGGCTCTGCTCCCAGTGACTGCTGGAGACCACCACTTTGGTGGTGTCCTTGGAGTGGCCAGCTGCCTGCATGGGATGGGGTCACTTCGCCTAGGGGCCAAGCCTCCACCCCAGACTCCCCCCACCAAGCTCTCCCACCCTATGCAGCCTGTGCCATCAAGGTTCGTGTCTCTAGTGTGCCATCATCCCAAGTGGGCAGGGTGTCAGGGTTGGTGTTGGCTCACACGGAGCACCACGGAGACATCCCTGATGCTCTGAAAACACTGGCAGAGTGAGGCAGTCAAGGCCTGAGTGTGCAGAGAGGTAAGCAGATGCGAGATCCGTCCATGCTGCACGCCACTCCTGGACAGGATGATGCGTCTCCACCTCCCCAAGACAGAAGCCCAGGCACCAGCCCAGCAGGCTTCATCTTGACCTTGGCAGCAGCCTTTGGCCCCCATCTGTTCTTATTTCCTTGAAGTGGGATCAGCAGACATTCCCTTCTCCCTGGTCACCTTTGTTCCTATATATCAGTGTCCTGGCTCCGGCCGGCATGCAGGTCTGAGGTGCACGACACGGCTTAGCTGGGGCCCTGCAGAGCTGCGAGGGCCACCCCTCTCCTGGTGTCGTCTGTCCCATGGAGACCTGTCCTGTGGCTGTGTGCCCCATGAAGTCTCTATCCAGGGACAGCTCCAGGGCCCACTCAGGTGGTGCCAACCACATCAGGCTGTTGCCAGGATGTTCCCTGGGCTGCTGCAACTCAGCTGAGGAGAGACAGGCTGGCTGTGCTGTGCCATCCTGGGGCTATTTCCTCGGGTGTCACAGGTTTCCCAAGTGAGGACTTTAAGCTACAACACTGGAGCTGGGCCTTGTGCTTCCTGCTCCATGACCCTCAAGGCCAGGCTGGTCCCTTGAGGCCATGTTTGGTCATGGCTCTCTATAGCACCACTGATCACCTGCTGACTCTCTGTCCCAGTCACGAGGGCCAGAAGCTGGCCTCTACTCACTGACATGCCAGTCACTCCACCCACCCCATGGTCCAGATCCCAGAGCAGTCTAAGAGGCCAGTGAGCCTTAGAGATGGTGGCAGAGGCTGGCTTGGCAGGGTCTGCCCGGCCGTGACACACCTCTGGCCTCTGCAAAGATGAATCTACAGCTCTAAAAACACAGGGCTCATGGGCCGGAGGGTTAGCTCAGTGGTTCCGGCGCCTGCCTCGCAAGTGCAAGGTCCTGAGTTCAATCCCCGGTAACCACATATAATGCTGGGCGTGGAGACACGCCCACCAACAATCAACACCGCATACCACAATGCCAGATGTGGTGGCTCACACCTGTAATCCCAGCACTTGGGAGGCAGAGACAGGAGGATTGCTGAGTTCGCAGCGGCTTGCCTGGGTACCATAGTAAGCTCAGCACCAGCCTGAACTACAAAAGTGAGACCCTGTCTCAAAAAGCAAAAAAACAACAACAACAACAAAAAACACAGGGCTCTGTTGGCTATGGGGTTCCCACCCATGAGTGTCCCACAGGGCAGTGGACAGCTGACCCTGTGGCTGCGGGCTGACCTCTGCCCTCCTGATGAAGTGACAGATCCAGAATGGTGCCACTGACTCGGGAAGAAAGACAACTTAGCTGAGTGGGGTGTGGTGGGCCACACGTGGAAGACCAGCACTCAGGAGGCTGAGGCGGGAGGACTGTTGTGATTCAAGGCCAACCTGGGCTATACACGAGTTGAAAGCCAGGGGGAATATGTCACAAAAAACCACCATCACCACCACCTAGACTAAAAAGCAAGAGCTCTAGGGCATGGCGATCTTACTCCCGTCTTGGACTGGCCCTGGGGCAGCTGTACTCTACAGCAGTTAGAGGTCAAATTCTGTTGGCATCTACTACTGTGTGCCCGTAGATCCCAGGCTTCTCCGAACATGTGGTTATCTTCACTGCTGGCTCAGTGGCTTAGGATGGGCAGGCAGAGGTCAGACTCAGAGGAGGACAGGCGGGGAGGAACAGATGCAAGCAGATGCCAGGTGTACCCCCACAATGGGGAGCCTCCAATCCAGCAGGATGCAGCACTTAGTTCTAATGCTCATCCTGGATGGAGGACAAGGAGGAAATACCAATCAAGGGCAGGACACACACGCCTGCTGTCCAGCAGAAAATGCTACCCAGACTCATGCCATGGAAACTGTGGCATAGAGGACCCAGGTGGCAGGACATGAGAGTTCTGAGAGCTGCCAGGCATCCATGGGTTCGGTTCCAGAGGAAGCTGCTTTCTGTGTCAGGCCTGAGCTTCTGTGCCATGAAAGTGTGCACTGAGCTCAGCTGGTATGGATGACAAGTCAGGCCACTGCAGCCCTGCATGCTCAGAGCTTGGTGCCCGGGGGCAAAGTGCTGGGGATGTAGTCAGGAGGTGCATCTAAGCTGCTCCAGGCCTGGACGCTGCTCCTCTTTTTCCTGGTGCTGGGGCTTAAGCACAAGGCCTGTGCACCGAGCTGCATCCTCAGACCTTCAAGGGTTTTATCTTGCAGAAGAGTCTTGACAAGTCACCCAGGCCGGGCTCCTTCTGCTTCAGCCTCCAGATGCTATGACTGCAATGTGTGCCACACGCATGGCCACAATTTCACTACCCGAGAGAAGGTGCAATCTAGGCCCTCTATGCACTTTCTACCTGCTTTTGCCCAAATCCTTCAGTGCAGCAGGGCCTCCCTGTCCACCTCAGCTGAAATGACCTTGCAAAATCCGGGTCCCAACGGTGCCACAGTGGCTTCCCAGAGAGCCTCAGAACAGGTGGAACTGTGAAGACCCAGGGAATGCACCCTTGCAAAATTGACAGGCGAGCCAGTGGGCCACAGCACAAGCGACACCATGCTGTGTCTTACAAGAACCATCCCAAGCCTGACCACCACTAATATTCCAAGCACACGGTGACATTGCCCTGCAAGGCTTCCAGTCTCAGAACCCCATCTGTGCTGGTGGCACCCACCACAGAAGCTCCCCTCAGAGCTGGCGTCTTTCATCACACTGTCAGCAAGCAGCAGCCCTTACACTAGGGCCACTTCTGCAAACCTGTTTGACTTAAACCTAAAATATAGTGTGGGTTCTTTTCAGTGGGGTGGTCATTTGCAAAGGGCCTTGAAATGTAACCCAGGGTGGCCTTGATTCTATGGTGATCCTCCTGCCTCTGCCTCCCAAGTGCCAGGATCACACGCGTGCGTCACTGTAGGCAGCTTAGGTCCGAAATACAACATGGAGAGACTCCACCCTCAGCTGGCCTTTGAAAGCAGGGGTCACTGAAGGGCAGAGAGGCAAAACTGAAGGAAAGAGTAAGTGGAAGGGGAGAGGGAGAAGGAAGACGAGGAGGAGGAGCAGACAGAGGAGGAGGAGGACAAGCAGAGGACTTACCACAGGGCTGGCGCGTGCCGAGCTGGCCCTGGAGGAGGCTCGGGAGCTGGAGTTGAGGTGGCCACTGTACTCTGAGGGCTGCTGGGTGCCGCGGGAGGTACAGACAGAAACAGAAGCACAGGTCAGCGCAGCCTCAGCAGGAGGGGCCACCCAGGGCGTTGGGTGGTGGCAGGATGAGTGCAGGACAGATTAGGGTGAGGGGACCCCAAACCATCCTGAGCCTGAAATGTCCCCGCCCTGGAACAGGAAGTCCACCAGAGAGCCAAAGAACACAGTGAGTTAGTAAGGCGAATGTAAAGCACCATCCTGTCCGGGGTGGGATTTTGGTCACGTCTCCTCCACACCGAAGCCACCTTGGGCATGGGGACCCTCATTTTGTTTATTTTTGAGGCAGTTTCCACTCAGTAGTTCAGGCTGGGCTTGAACCCATGGCGATCCTCCTATCTCAGCCTCTTAGACCTGTACTGGGCTGGGAGCCCCTGCCTCCTTGGCTTTGATCATCTGTTGTCCAGTCTGTTATAGGAAAAGCCTGTCTTCTCTGGAGGAAGGCAAGATGGGACACTGTTGAGAGTCCTGAGATGTGAGCAGATTCTGACAGGTCCCGAGGGTGCCCCTGAGAGACCTAGAACTCTGCCGTGACGGTCACCCTCACCCTGACCCGCATTCTGGTCCTTGGTCCTTCCTGCCTGAGACCAGTACATCCTTGTTGCAAATGACAAGGAGCCTGATCTTCAGGGCCTGTGAGCCTTATCTCCAGCACATCCCTGTTTGTCTGTCTCCCCACTGGATGGAGCCTGCCCAGGGCACAGTCTGGGTCTGTTCAATCCCTGGTCAACCTCCGTGGACAGACATGGCCTGGTGTATTTGAAAACTTCTTTTATTTCATGTATTTATTTTGAGATAGGTCAGGACGCTTGTGAACTCACTATGAAGCCCTGGCTGGCCTCCTGCTCACTGCAATCCTCCAGTACAGCTTCACCAAACACTAAGATTACAGGTATGTGCCACAACCCCAGGCTCTGGGATTCTTCTGTTGTTGTTTTGATGCAGGGTCTCACTTAGTAGTTCAGGCTGGCCTTGAACTTGCTAGATAGCCCAGATTGGCTTTGAACTTGCAGTGCTCTTCCTGCCTCAGCCTGCTAAGTGCTGGGATTAAGGCTGAGCCACTACACCTGGCTGGCTCTGAGGTTCTTTAGACCACAAGAAAACCACCTTGTAGGTGAACAGATTCTTTAGGGTGGACAGTTAGTGTGCTTCCTCTTTTCTGCTACAAGAAAATCATTTAGTTTCACTCTATACAGAACAATTTCATCCTTCAGGTCTGCCCATGAGCTTCCTAACGACTTATAAAAATACTGAAGAACTGGGAAAGACACTGACCACTGCAGGCTCCACCACACTGAACAACTGTAATACAGAACTCGATCAGCATTAGGCAATCGACAAGGACCAGGGCTACGTCATCTCAACAGTACACTGAGTACCAGAAGCCTCAGTAAGGAGAAAACAGGAGGTCAGACTGGTTTCCTTTGAGAGAGTTTGGGTATCTCCGTGATGGTGGAGCAGCAGCACACTTAGAGGGAACTGCGCCCGCTACCCGAGCAGCATATTCTGTTTGGTTTGGTTCCCCTCTTCCTTCCTCTCCTGCAGGTGACATTCACTACTGATGAGGACAATGAGGACGGACCACCCTGGCCCAGGGTGTGGCAGGTTTCATAAGCAGAACTGTAGACGCATTCTGAGGGTGTCTCAGTAAAGCTCCTGTCCCACGCAGGCCGGAGCCCTGAAGGCAGAACTCCCTTGCTGGGGCCCCAAGCCCACCTCCAGGGACTGTGTCCTCTTTCCCACTCACTCACTGATGCCCACCGCACAGCCGGGCCCTGCACCGGGCATCCCAGTCTGCCTTTTAAATCTGCCAAAGAAGACAGGCCCCAAACGAGCACAAGGAATTAAAATGTGTGCCTTTTCCAAGTCTTTAAGCCTGTTCATCTCCTTTCACTCCTCAGAGAAAAAAAAAATCAGCAACCCGTCAGGCTTCGAGAGCATTCCGTTAGTGCTGTCGGTGAGCTCAGGGCAGAGTGGGGTCACCCAGTCAGGGGGCGACAGTCTCCTGAGCATGGTAACTGAAGAGCCAGGACACTGAACCAGCTGCCAACAGCCACGGGACTCACCACCCACACCGTCAGTCTCCTGGCAAACCAGGTGAGACCCACGACCCCACACTGGACCCACCATATGAGTACCCCAGGGCCGGGAAGGTTAGCGGGAAACAGAGATGGTCTTACAGGCAGGGAACCACAGGCGCTGCCCCGCCGAGCCCAGCTGGCGCCACTGTCCTGGAGCACAGATGCCTGCGACCGAAACAGACGGTCAGCGTGCCGCCTTCCTCCCGCCAGGCCAGAACCCGTGCACAGTGCCGAGGAGGGTGACACATGCCAGGGCCTGCATGCCACCTCTGCCACTCTCCCGAGACCCAGGCATGGCACAAATTTCGGTCTCATCAGGTGGCGTGCAGCCTAATTACACCCACTGCTGAGTGTCCTGAAGAGCACACTGTGCTGGGGACAAACATGACAGCCCTACTCTTAACCCAGAAGACAAGCCACATCCTGAGCTGACCAAGGCTCAGCATTAGTTTAAAATACAACCATCAGTGATTTTAAAATAAAATAGAAATCATGTTAGTTAGTTTTCCTGGTGACATGCGCAACTGTAAAGGCAGTGAAAGCAGAGAACAGAACACTAGGTTACCGAGAAAATCCTACAGGGTTAGTCACAGAAAGAGGAGCTGCAGCCCCCGGGAGGCGAGTCAGACTGACCAGAGGGATGGAGCCTGAACTGCCCGCTTCCCCTCAAGGCCATACCAAAGGCGGCAACACCTCTTATCTGGAAGTGTGCGATCAAGTGGAAATGCAGTGTGCTGTGCAGTGCAGCTGCTCTGAATGTTTAGCTACACTTCTGGCAATGCCCAAGTCCTGCATCACAAGTGGAAATTTCCAGAACACAGGAACGTGGGCTGGAATCTACCCAAGGTCCGAAGGCACCCAGAGCCAGCGGGTGAAGCACTGCCCTTGTCCGACTGGACAAATAACACTACAGGAGTCTTACTGGACATGGGGTGGGCGATGCCTGTCAGCCATCAGGAGAGAAACCCAGACCTGGCCAGGGAGGACTGACAGCGCCACCGGCACTGTGAGCTCCATGGAGAGGACAGGGAGCAGGTGGGACAGAGGACATGCAGGAGGGAGGGGCCACACACCAGGGGCCACGCACCCGGTAACTCCCCGCAGGCTGGGCGGTGCTGCGCAGATGAGAGGGCTGCGGGATGGAAGCAAACGCGTGTTTTAGATAAACAGCAACGGGAGTCCCAAAGGGTAACTGCACCGTGGTCATGGAGGAAGCCAAGGCAGGTGCTGGGTCCGGGAGCCCAGCAGATGGGAGAGGAGGCGATTTTTAATTTTTAAACCATAAACTTTGAATTAGCTCTATTTTCTAGTCAGTCTTTTCAGGCAGTGCTGGGAGAAAGCATGGGGAGGGCCAGAATGGCTGCAAGGCCAAGGACAGCCACACAGCCCACAGCGCAGAAGCTGAGGGGGAGGGGGAGGGCGCTGGGCCTCGGCACTCAGACTCCCCAGCACGGACACCCTAGAGTCTCTTTGGTCCCAGTTCCCCAAACAGCTCGGCACTCCAACTACTGTGTTATATGTGGCCCGCTGCAAAGTCATCCAGAGCAGACGGGCAGGGAACAGGAGGGTGAACTGGGCAGTGAGGGCGACCCGTTAGTGCTCTCGATGACACTAAGGCTTGTGTGGCATGTGTGCCAAAGCTCGCCACTACTATGCTGGGTCCTTGTGAGTAATAGTAGGTATAGGCAGGGCCGGAACCGATGTGGATTTCAGCCTCCTCAGGGGTGCTGGAGCCAAAGCCAGGCCCCTGCCACGGCCCAGCCCCGGTACACCGACCCGTTGACACCGGAGGGGCGTGCTGGGACACAGCCAGGCCTCTGTCCAGGACACTGTGGGGGCACCTGATGCAGCGGGAAGGTGCATGGCTGGGTGCAAGCAAGAGGGGGGTGATTCAACCTCCAGAATGTGCTGTGCACTTGGACAGACACTGACACCCTGCAGGGGACTGTGCTCCCCAGGCTGACCTGGACACAGGCCTTGTGAAAACAGGAAACCGGGAGGCCAAAGAAATAACCTGGTCCCACTCTCCAGTCTGAGTCAGACTGCACGGGCACCTTCCAGACTGCTTCCTGGACACAGTTACCAAAGAAAACATTTTTCCCAAAACAACCTAACCCCAAGTGGGGAACAATTGGTGGAAGTGAAGGATTGCATTTCTGGACCGGAGTTCTTAAAATCCACAGTACACAGAACTCTCCTTTCCTGAAAGTCCACTTTTCTGTATTAGGTCCTGAATTATTTTAGGCTTTTTTTTTTTTTTTTTGACAGGGTCTTGTTTTGTAGCTCAGGCTGGCCCAGAGCTCACTATGTAGCCCAGGCAAGTCTTGAACTCAGTAATCCTCCTGCCTCTGCCTCCTCAGTGCTGAGATTACAGGCCTGAACCACCACGCCTGGCTATTTTAGGTATATTTTTAATATAGAGAAAAGTTCTTAGCAAACTGGTCACCAAGCTGAACACCCCCTGGACTTTGTGGACGTCATGTAGAAGAGGCTGAAATGTCCTCTCAGTGCTACCAGTGGAAGAGCCACACAGGGCAGGGTGGGAAGGAGGGTCACAGACCCGGGTTCCATTCTGGGCAGACCATGGTTCAGGAGCAAGGCCACCACTGGGGAAGCCCAGGGTCTGAGCAGGAGAGTCCCTAGAGTCAAGAGAAAGCGGGAGGGCAGGTGAGGAGAAAGGCTCACACCTCTCCTCCTCTCAAAGGCCCCTGGTACTAAACTCAGAGTTCCCTTTCTGTTCAGCACTTTGGGTCATGGGGGAGGAACCAGTTAGGCCAGTTAACAGGCAAAACCCCAGGAGACCAAGTTAGGATTTTCGAATCTATACACAGAACAAAAAAGATGGCTTTTGGAGGCAGAGTCTCACTATGTAGTGCAGCCTGGCCTTGTACTTAGGAAATCCTCCTGCCTCAGTCTCCTGAGTGCTGGGCTTATAAGCATGTGTCACCACCTCAGCCTTAAGATTTAATTTTAAATTAGCAATTAAATAGAGATTTTGGTCTTGGTGACCCAAGTTGTAATTTTTAATTTGGTATGAAAAACAAATCCAGGAAACTACAGGGATAGCCACCTCTACTTACGTAGTAAAATGCTTCTCTGGAGGCCTTTTCCTGCCTGGCCCCAGTGCGTATTTGTATTTACCCAGAGCCAACTCAGGATTCACAGGTGTGGTGAACTGAGTGGAGCAGTTCTGGGCCAGCGGTCTGGGGGCTGTGGCTGTGTAAATTAAGTTTCCCCAGATAAATGACTGACACAAATCTCAGGGTCCTCTCAGAGGAAGCCTTGCTGGTACCCTACCAGCCTCCTGAGGAAGGCAGACCCCCGAGTTCAGCACCCCAGGAAGGCACTGGTAGGTGTCCACCACCCTTCAGGGCATTGCATCATGGGCCTCACATAAGCTACGTCCCAGTCCAGAGTGGGTTGTGGGGTGCTGGTGCATGGTGTAACTTCCCGTGAATTGCAGACTGGGGACTTGCTCCTGCAGTTAGAGGCCACCTGGGTGCCCTCCCTGTTATAACCCCCCAGGGTACAGGCAGCCTGCAGGGTCACAGCCATGAGCAGCAGTTAGCACGCAGGGGCAGCCAGGGCTGCTGTGGCCAAGCTGAGACTGGGAAGCGGCCTGAGGAGCTGCACACCCAGGGCCTCCACTGCTGGCAGTGGTGACAGGGCTGAACAAGGAGCTAGGCGGAGCTCAGACGCCTGCCTGCAGGGTACTGCCACTGAGGGAGTGGCAGGAGTGGATCCTGGCGGCTCTGTGTGAATGCCTGGCCCTCACAGGGACCCTTGGAGATGATTATGTCTGTCTGGTGAGCCGGAGTGAGCAGACACAGGCTGGATCAGCTGTACTCCAGGCCCACCGGTGAGCCTCTTAGCTCACTAGGAACATGAAGAACCGGTTCTCTGAGTGCTGGGCCCTCTCCAGAAAAACAGCAAAACCTCCCAGGAAGGCTGAGAGCTCCCTCAGGGGGCCACCCCTAAAGGAAAAGGCTTTGTGGGCTAGGGCAGAAGTGGGAATTTGGGCAAATGGGCTGTAGGGGAGCGAGTGCCATACCTGGAGCCCTCTTGGCAGGAAGGAGATGGACAGAGCAAGAAGGAAGACTACTGTGGCAGAGGGGGATCAGGCTGCCCAGCCTAGACACTGTCATGAGGTCAAAGATCACACCAGCAACAGCACAGGGGTCCTGTGCATTCCTGACATCTTCCCACACTCTGGCACTGAGGGCAGTGGGTGTCAGGTCGTGTACAGAGGACTCTGTGGGGTCTTCCGGGCTCTGCACCAGCTCTCCATCTCGGACCTTTCTGGGTGTCTGCTACCCATTCCTCCCCCAAGCCTGGCACCTGTGAGGACTAGTCTTCCTGTCTACTCCTGCTCTTACATGGGGTGAGACCCAGGCTTCCCGGTGACCAGTGCCTGGCCTTTCTGAAACACAGACAAGGTGGGACAAACAAGCTCAGCCCTCAGGACTGCAGGGCTCTGCTCATCCAGTTCAGCCCATTCCTGGGAAACCGCCCCTCATGGGCATAACAACTGTCAAGAGTCTTCTTATGTTCTTTGTGACTACTTCTAACTTTAAAGTCTACACAACAACACTTTCTGAAGTGCGGCCCACTGAGTCCCTCCCTCTGTGCACAAGTGCAGGACAGGGGAAAGGCTGGGCGCAGAGACTCGGGGGGTCAGGTCACGAACGCTGAAGCCAAGAGAAACTTGGACATCGGGGATGCAGCGGGAAGGGAGAGCTGTGCACACACACAAATGCGTGCGTCTGTGCTCGCATGCGACAGAACCTGGCGTTTCCGAAGAGAGGGTGGGAAGAATTACATGCAAACCAACCAACTTCTCCTCCCTGGATGATGATGACGTGGAGAATCTGCCATCCCCGCTGTAGCCAGAGCTCTGAGCACCAAGGAAAAAGATGGCTGTCAGCAATGACCCCAGCCACCACAGGCCCATCCACAAGCACGGGTGTAACCCCACCTCCACCAGCACCCACATCCCAGAGTGCCAGGAGACGGGCAAGCAGTGGCAAGGGCAGTGCCTGGCTACCCACCAGTCTCAGTGCATTTATGTCGCCTCTGCTCCCACACTGGACCCCCCCCCACACCTACTCTCCTTACTGCACCCGCTCCTTCACGTAACTGCAATTCCACTGACTGCAAAATTTTCCATCTTCTGTATACCCGAGGCTGCAGCTGAGCCTCAAAGAGCCAGGGAGGGAGGAAGAGTTTGAGGGTGGCTCTCCCGCTGCCTGCTGGGACCTGTCAGCAGCAGGACACTGGCCTTACCACACACTGGGCACACACTGAATATTTTAACACCCACCACAAGTGTGGACGGGTTTGACCCATGTGAATTACAAATAGAGCCACGGGAGGGCGCTGTGGAGAGCCCAGGAGGATGGCATTCCCAGGCCGTTTCCATAAATAGGTGTACTCACATCTGGCAGGTGTCAGCTGGCAGGTGTCTCCAGCCCCCCCACGGATATCCATGTCCCAGGATGGTCCTCAGTACAACTTAAGAGGCCATGCTGGTCTTTTGATGTTACACGTTCTGATTTTTATTCAGTTTTATAGACGATTTCACTGTGAGCAGTGTCACAGCCAGGTCCTGTCAATATCTGTGACTTCTAGAATTGTTCTAAACACCTTTTTTTTTTGGTACTGGGGATTGAACTCAGGACCTTGCATTTGCTAGGCAGGCAATGGAACCACTGAGCTAAATTCCTGGCCACATACATCTTACTAAATAGTAAAGTGCACCTTGACTGTCTTAATGTAAAAATCAGGATGAAAACATGTATGACACACAGACTGGTGTTGCCCTCCCATCAGTGTGACAATTCCACATGTGTACATTGCAGAGAGCATGACACCAGGTAGACACTGGTCAAGAGAATTTCTAGACTGTGACTCTGTGGTCCATTGCAAAAAAACAATGTGTCAAGGGGAGAGCTGCAAATGAGGCTCTGAAATTCCCAGTGGCCACAGCCACTGGAGCACAGCAGCCACCACCTGTGACACGGATTTGTCTACACAGGTGCATGTCTACAGAGATGAGCATGGGGGTCGGCAGGCTCTGATTCTGTGCCTGGGCCCTGCGGCACCTCAGAGACAGCAGGTGTGAGTGGGGGAGAGGTAGGAGTCTTCCGGCTGGAGTAGAGGCTTAAAGGAAATGTAATACGAGCCTGTGCAACCCTGGCAGCCCTGATGAACAGGAGGAGGGTCACACAACCTGTCCAACCAGCTCTGGAGAGCCAGGCCAGCAGTTCTCGTGGGGGTGGGGCACAGTGCACCCATGCAAACCAAGCCAAGGAGCATATTTCAATGACCACAGAATATCTTTAGCACAGCACAGTTAAGCAGTGTAAAATGTATTAGCAAAGGAAAAGAATGACAGGACAGGACGGTTTTAGAACAGACATGTGGCAGAGAAGGAGGCCTGAAAGGCACTGCCCAGGTTAACTCGCCCATGCGGGAAGCCACCCTGGTAAACCCTGGGCCCCACCATGCTCTCTTCTGCAGAGTGGCACTCTGCTCCTTCCTGCCACCCTTAGCTATAAACATTCCATTCTTGTACTTAGATTTCAGCTCTGCTCTCCGGGAACACGCGGCTCTGGAGTGGAGTTCTTGAGATATAGGATAAAACTACAAACGACAGGCCTGGAGAACTGAAAATGTCACCCTCCAATGTGCAGCAATTCGAACTTACCTGTACATTACACACATAGAACACAGCAAAAGGGCCACCTGCTGTCTAATTTAAGAGATTCTTTCCTAGCCGCATGGACCCATAGGAGCACCTAGAACGTCCTTCTGCGAACATCTGCCAGCTGGAAAACACTCTCTCACACCACTGTTCTGGGAGGAGAAGACCTCTTATAAAAAGAAGCTAAATTTAGCAGCGACTCTCAGAAGCCGTCAAGCGACCTGCACATGCCAAGCTTCGAGCTGGCCGTACCCACCCTGCCAGGTCTTCTGCTCAGGGGCTGTGATCCGTACAATTCTCCATCACAGCCATTTGCCTGTTTCAACAAGGAAAACAGAAAACCCATATCAATATGCAAATAAAGACACAGGTACAAACCAGCAAGAAAGGTTGTGGGTGCAGCAGGGCAAGTTTGGGGAATGCAAAGACCCCGCCCTGACCTCCCAAGTCCACAACAGCAGGTCAGTTGTGTAAACCACAAGTCTCTCTTGGTTTTAAGGTCACCCTGTGCGGTGAAACCCAGACCTGGCCAACCGCTCTCCTGAGCAGTTTTCTTATCCACTTTTAGAGCAGGTCTCAGGGCATGGTTCAATGTGAGTCCTGAGAATGACAGCCCAGTACGAAGTAGCCAGAAGGTTCGGAGACAGTCTCTTTCGATGTGTCATGAAACTCAGTGCTAACCAGGGCTGCAGGTCTGTGATCCTGGCCTCTGCCAGGCGAAGCCCAGCTCTGGTGACTTAGTGAGATCTTGTGTCAAAATAAATAATGAAAAGGGGGACTGGGAATGTAACTCAGGGTGAAAGCCCTGGGTCTGATCCCAGTGTTGAGAAGAAAAAGAGGAGGGAAAGGAAGGAGGGAGGGAGGGAGGGAGGGAGAGTGGAGGAAAGCTGGAATGGAGACCCCAAGTTCAACATGGGAAAAGTGTCTATCAAGGGGAGGATCTTTCACATTAGTGTTTTCATTCTTCCAGTCCTATTTTGCTTTTCAAAGTGAACCCAGAGGAAAGACTTAGTGACCTTCTACCAAGTCCTCCAGGAACTACGTAGGAGCTAGGGTTAGGGTTAGTGTCTGTGGCTCTCTTTGACCGTCTCTTAGCTCCTTGTGCACTCCTATTCTTCCATCCAGAATCCATGCTGTTCGCAGCAAGAGCTGTGCAGCATCGGGATGGAACCAGCTTCTGGAAAGAGCAAGGTGCACCTGCACATCTGCTGACAGGGATCCAGCTCTGAGCAGAAGCTCTGGGCACGATCTCAGGGAGTCATTTAACCCACTGGTACCTTTGACACCAAGATTGCTTGATACAGAGATGGGTGTCAAGGCCTTGGATGGTTCAGATCTAAATCTTGCTTCCTTGCTAAATCTTTAGAAACTAGGTTTTGGAGCCAGAAGCAGTGGTGCACACCTGTAATCCCAGCTACAGCAGAGGCAGAAGTAGGAGGATTGCAAGTTCTGAAGCTGGACTAGGCAACTTAGTGAGGTCCTGTCTTAAAATTAATTTTTTTTGTTGTTTTAGTTTTTTGAGACAGGGTCTCACCCTGTAATTCAGGCTGGCTCTGAAATCACTATGTAGCCCAGGCTGGCCTCGAACCCACAGCAATCCTCCTGCCTCTGCCTCCCAAGTGGTGGGATTACAAGCGTGAGCCACCATGCCTGGCACTGTGTTATGTGGTATCAAGGATCAAACTTGGGACCTTGAGCTTTCCAGGCAGATGCCAGAACCACTCAGCTAAATCCCCGCCCTTCAATATTTAAAATTTTTAAAACAAGGCTGCAAATGTAGCTCAGAGGAAAGCCCATGCTCAGCCTGCACAAGGCCCTGAGTTCCATCCCTAGAACTACAAGAAAGAAAAACTAGTCTGGGGAAGAAATGAACACAATACTACAGGTTGACATGAAATAACTCTAGCAGGGTTTGCACTGAATGAGGAAGGAAAATATATCTCACACACATACCCGCTGGTCCCTCCCTGCCCAGGACCCCACCTTTGGCTCAGAGGGTCCCTGTGGGAGATGGGTTGGTGAAGCCAGCAAGTAAACTCACCCTCTCCTGTGCCACCCTGTCTCTTCCAGAGGCAAAACCGTCCTCGGCAGGCCCATGCAGGCCATGGCAAAGGCACATAGGGACCTGCTCCTAGGAAGCACATGGGGGCTGGCTGGCAGTGCCCTCAAACAGCACTCTGACCTTACTGAACCCCAACCACCTCCCAGATGCTGCTTTCACTGGTGAACTGATGATGGGTGGGGCTCCTTCCAGTGCATTAATGGATCTGGGGTTGATAATTAGCTGTCATGTCAACCGGATTACAAGCCTATGGACAGCATCTTGATGTCATCAGACCTCAGGTGTTAAGAGATCTGGCTAGTTCTGCTCTGTAAGACTGGCTCTTCGACAGGTCTACGTGGTGGTTCCAGCCTAAGAGGAGGCCGGGAATGCTTCTAATTCCCTACAGAACTGGAGAACTGCTAGCAAGTGTCACCAAACTGCTCTCATCTATGGGTGTGTGTGTGGAAATCTGCAGAAAAACAGCGGAGCCTGGTGAAGGGCACTTCCGGGGTGTGTCATAGCTGCCGGCTCCGCCTGTGCCAGGCTGGACACAGTGGCTCAAATGTGCTGACCAGGCAATTACACACCTGGCCAATTACCACCCTAATCAAAGTACATGTAGAAATCAGAACTTCCAAATCATTTCAAAAACATGTGGTCACAGGTGAGAGAGCGAATGCTTCTGCATAACAGACAATCCAGAACCGAGTCACCTTGCGTGCTGAGCCCTGCTTTGGGGGATTAAAGTTTTCTTTCTTTTTTTGAGACAGGGTCTCACTTTGTAGTTCAGGCTGGCCCTGAACTCACTATGTAGCCCAGGCAAGCCTCAAACTCAGCAACCCTCCTGCCTCTGCCTCCTGAGTGCTAGGATTACAGGCAAGAGCCACCACGCCCAGCACTAAAATTTTCTTCTTTTAAGTGTAAATTCATAGGTTTTCTGAAAGCCTAAGCCATAGAAACTCTCAAGTTGTAATCAGAAAAAAAAATTTTTTTTTTTTGAGACAGGGTCTCACTTTTTAGTTCCGGCTGGCCCTGAGCTGACTGTGTAACCCAGGCAAGTCTGGAACTCAGCAATCCTCCTGTCTCTGCCTCCCGAGTGCTGGGATTACAGGCATGAGCCACCACGCCCAGCACTGTGGTATGTGGTATTGATGGCTGGTGGGTGCGAGTCTCCACACCCAGCATTGTATGTGGTTACCAGGGATCGAACTCAGGACCTTGCGCTTGCGAGGCAGGCGCCAGAACCACTGAGTTAACCCTCAGGCCCGGAATCAGAAATTTGTAGTAATCTGAGCAGCTGGTCTTTCTTGGAGGCTACTTCACAGCAGAGGAGCACATTGGATTTAAGATGATAACTTAGAGAGCAATGAGGTTTTCATTAGGTGAAATGACTGCGCTCAACTTTGGGAAGAAATTTAGAGACCTTAGGGTTTCTCACCCAAGCAGGTTCCATGAAAGCTCACATGACCTATTTCACCTTGGTAGAGCCCACTGCTGTCCTGGGCATAACAAATGGCGGCACGCAAGGGCAGGTCTCAGCAACCATGCACGGCTATCTGGCTCTGGCCTGCAGGGGGACCCTCTGGCCATCACATCCCCAGGAGAAGTTGGGTAGAGGACAAGGGTGTGCTGGGCTCTTGGCTGGTGTGGAAAATAAAACTGAGGTCGTCTTGCAAGCCAAGCTCCGCTCTAGCACTCTGCCACACACTGGCCCGCCCTGGGCTTCTGGGCCAGCACCTGAGAGGTTAGTGGAAACCATGGGTTGTCATTGGTCACACCACACAGTTAGGACCACACAGCAAGTTGCATTCAACATCTCACCCAGCCATAGGGAACCCCGTGCTCCAGGTCAGGCTGCGACTGGCACAGTAGAAACCAGGGTAGAAAGGACAGAGAAGAGAAGGCCAGAAATAAGTGAAATAGCTAAGCAGAACATCAAAACGAAATGTCAGTATTTAAAATCCTAACAGGAATACATTTTTCACAGCTTCTAGAATTTTAAATGCATTTATAGAAAAATTATATTAGAACAACAGCAACCATAAAATCCAGAAACACTAAAGAAGATTACCATGACAAGGGTGCTGTCATTCGTGAAAGGTGAACCGGCTTGAGCAATCTTATTTCCTCCATTATTACATGACCCATCTAATTAAATTAGAGGAAAATTTAAAAATGTATCGCTATCGGGCCAGAGGGTTAGCTCAGTGGTTCCGGCACCTGCCTCGCAAGTGCAAGGACCTGAGTTCGATCCCTGGTAACCACATATAATGCTGGGCGTGGAGACACGCCCACCAACAATCAACACCACATACCACAATACCAGACATGGTGGCTCACGTCTGCAATCCCAGCACTCGGGAGGCAGAGACAGGAGGATTGCTGAGTTCATGGCGGCTTGCCTGGGCACCATAGTGAGCTTAGGGCCAGCCTGAACTACAAAGCGAGACCCTGTCTCAAAAAGCAAAAAAAAAAAAAAAAATGTATCGCTATCGGTTTTTAAATAAGGAAGATTAAAATCTTGCTTCCTCAGAGGACCATCCATGAAGATGAAAAGACAGGAAACCTCCCCAACCCATTGGCCTTTTTAGGGTTTATAATGGCAGCTGGATACAGAAAGTCTGGTCTGGTTGCTGAGGGATTAAGGATGTGATCTTGCATTTGAAGTCTGTGAGGTTGATTTCCCCGTCAGACACAGGACACCAGGAACAAGGAGAGAGCACCACCGCCCCAGGCCAATGGTGCACAGTACCAGCACTACCACCAAGAGTGGGACTCTGAGCAGCCTCTGCACACCCTGGGCTTGCTCTGCCCATCAGAATGAGGTCTGACTCTCCCCTCTAGGATCTAAGCTCTCCAGGTCTGCGGCTCCATTGGAGGGGTCTCTCGAGAACCCTCCTCTTGCCCAGCGTGCTGCCTGCAAGGACACCAACTACCTTAGCAGAGAGGAGCACCTAGCAGAGGAATTTAACTTGTTTTTGTGGCCGAGAGCTTGAAAGTGAAATGAAGACCAGTAATCCCGAGTGCTTGTCAGAACTCCAATCATTCCCCACTCTCTGGAGTGAGAAATCTTCTGAGAATCTTAAGGGAAACTACTCTTCTCTCAGAGAAACGTCAAGTCACCACGGTTTTCACACAACTTCGGGAGGAGCGCAGGTCTGAGGATGAGACCTTGTGACAGAGATTTGAATTTGTTTCCAATCTTCCCCTTCTGTTCTCTTGATTCCCTAACCAGCAGGTTTTATGGGTTTTTCCAGCTTTTGTTCGGTTTTCGTTTCTTTTATGAGATAGGCTCTCACTGTGTAGTTTAGGTTAGTCATGAACTCACTAAGTAGCCCAGGCTGGCTCTGAGCTCAGGACAGTCCTACCTCAGCCTCCTGAGTGCTGTGATTATAGGTGTGTGCCACCAAGTCCAGCCTTATGGGTAAGGTTTTGGGCTCACATTCCATCAGCAGTTCTCTTGGCAATGTTACCAATGGGGCCATGATGCTCAATCCAGTGGACAGTCCTGCCCTCATCTGGTCATGCCCCTAGTCCCTTCATTTGGCTGCAAGGACGTGACCTTCGGGGCCTGCTCACTGCCTGTCGAGTCTGTGCCCTGGCTGCAGACTTGGCAAACTGAGTTCTGAATCCATGACATATTCCTCTGGAGTAGACCAGGTCAAGGGCCTTGAGGAAGTTTCAGCTGTGTCCCAAGGCTAGGCCGCCGTGGGAGAGAGGTCCACACAGCACAGCGACCCTTCATTCTGTCCCATGGGGGCGTGACTGTCCCGCAAGACCATGACACAAGTTCTTTTAGCACTACAGAGACGGGGAGGCCACCAGCCCAGCTCAGCAGCTCAAGGACAATGATCCTGGCAACAGTCACGTGAAAACATACACCCAGTGGACCCTGTCAGAAGTGGAGCTGCGACTGACCAGGCACCATGGTGACGGTGGCCTCAGTCTCCACAGCCGCTCGTGACAGGCGACGGCTGCTTCCTGCCCAGCCCTGACCATGGGAGACACAATTTCCACCTGGTAATGAATGAAAGTTACATACTAGCAGCAGCTCATTGAGTGAGTGCTTCAGCAGCGCGGTCTACTTCACCTCCCAGAACACATAAGCTTCTTTTTTTTGTGGTACCAGGAACTGAACTCAGACCACACCCTGGGCCAGCCAGGCGTGGCATCACTGACTACATCCCCAGCCCCACATGAGCTTTGCCGGCATAATTATAAGTTTTTGTAACATCTGAGAAAAACATCTTGTCTTAAATGTATATATAAACAATTCACCGTTAAATTGCCAGTGATGAAAAGGCTCCATACCATTAATAACAGGTAAGGTCCTGAGGGAAAAACAGGTCTAAGTTGTTTTTACTAGGCAGCCTCCAGCAGCTATGAAAAATCACCACTGAGCAACAATTCACTTCCAGCTATGTAAACTGAGATTCCAGTTTTGTTTTGTTTTGGAGACAAGATTTCACTTCATAGTTCAAGCCAAGCTTGAACTCACTATGTCACAGAGGCTGGACTTGAACTCTCAGTGATCCTCCTGCCTTGGCCTCCTGGGTGTTGGGGTGACAGGCATGCACCACCATGCCCAGCAGCTAGGACTGCCACTTTCTTAGAAGTGTTTAAGGGCGCACATGGACTTGCTGGTGATGGGAATGTGCCTTCTCATCAACAATTCCAAGACAAACATAATCAAGGTGTGCTGGTTCTATGAAGTAGAAAAGTACTAGAAAGTGGTGACTCCTACTCTTGGAAGGGTGTGGCCAAAGTGCCAGTGCAGGTTACATCTCTACACAACAGCAAGGAGACTCACTGACGGGGTTTTAAACCAGTGTCTCCTCAGGTAGGCACCAGCTGTCAGATCCAGGGACCAGGGAGGAAGGTGTAGGCTGGAGGGAAAGGCAGGTTGGCTCCATGCTGTGCACGCAGACCCTGATATCAGAACCGATCCAGCCTCTAGTGCTGACCCAACCCCGTGTAACAACTCACTTTCGGAACTGACCCAGCTCCCAGTACCTACCCACCCCCAGTACTGATCCAGCTCCTAGTACCGACCCAGCCCCAGTACTGACCCTCAGGCTGCCTCTGCTACCCACGGACAGGCGCTCGTCTTCGTCTGAGGCCTATTGAGAGAAAGAAGAGCCGTGAGCTGGTGGCCAGGCCTCTTGGCGGGTCAGAAGTGACTGGGTCCGGCTGTGCCATGGGGCCAGCACCCCAGTGGGCCAGGCCCTCAGCAGCACAGGCTGTGTCTGCCTCAGCCTGTGTATGGATAGCATGGATTTAATCTAACGTCTTTAAGTGATGGTGTTTATGTCACAGGTCACTTAGCTAAGTCTTCTGTGACCTTCCGGGCGCATCACTGTGTTAACGGCTCACGTGTTTCAGTAGCAAAGACACTCAAAGGCCACGAGCACACACACATCCCAAACACCTTACCAAGTTTAGGTTAAAACACTGCAGGCTGATCATAGTCTTTGTTTGGACTTTGATACAGGCGCTGTCAGCATTAGAGTGTCTACTTCAGCCCCTCACGCGCAGGCTGGGCTGGAGTCGAGATGCCCAGGCGTGACCAGCACGGTACTAACCGATGGCAGCCTCCGGGATCTGCGTGAGTAGCGTTCACTGTCCTCCTACCGAGGCAAGCGGGAGAGCAGGACAGCATTAGGGATGTGGAGTCAGTATGTATTTCCTTTGCCTCGATTTAAAGGTTTCAACTGGAGCCCCGGGGAAGTGTCCCTAGGGGCTGGTCCTGAGCAAGGAGAGGACGGGGCGTCCCATCCTGGGCTCAGGCCTTCATATTCCCAACCTCCCTGAGCTGGTCCACCTAACAGCCGCTGACTCCCACATCTGCGCAGGTAGAGGAGTCGGTGTGTTATCAGCATTAGCAAATCTCTTCCTGAGTAGAAGCCAAACAGCAGCCCTCTGGGTTGAGTGTGGCTCTGTCTTCCTCATGACACACGGGCCTGGGGTGGCAGCACGGGACCTATATTGCCCCAAGTTTTCCCTGCTTTGAGGGACATGGGGCAGGGTGAGGGTCTCCACCAGGTGCTCAGATCCCAGGACCTGGGAGGGTATCATGAGGTGGGAAGAGGTGGATAAATTAATGAGAGCATGCAGCCTGGCTTGGGGTCCAGCAGAGATTATACGAGCTCCCCAGAGTCCCACCAGGGGGCTCCCCTTGTGGGGGCTGGAGATGGGCTCATGGGGGTGAGCTCACTCTTGCTGACTTAGGTGGGCAGAGGGGTCACTATGACACCTTTGGACAGGACAGGTGGAGACGGTGGGGGTCTGCCCAGCCTGGGTTATGGGACAAGGGGACCCAGCTGCCAGGTGCATAAAGGTTGGGAGGGGCAGGGCGGGTGTGGGGATCCTGAAAGAAATGGGGCTGAGGCAAATGCGACAGGTGTGATGGCTACGGGAAGCTCCTCTGGGAAGTCCATGTCCCAGGGTCTAGCCAGTGGAGTCCTCTGCCCTCAGCAAGTTGGGGGGCAGTGGCAGGAGCCCCATGAGCCTCTGCTCCACGGCCTCAGTGCAGACGGCACACACAAACGGGCTGTTCTAAGCAGGCTGCACTGGGTGAGGTAAACAGTGTGGACCAGATGCGGCCAGCCCGGAAGCAGAGCTCTCGGCATCAAATTACTGTGCAAAAGGAATTTATCCACATAGTTACACTGCATAAGAATTAAATTACAAAGCACTTTGTCTTTATATTATATTAAGGCCTACCATCCATTGCTCGATGTCACCCCATTTAGTATCCAGCCCATAATATTTCTAAGAAAGAATGGAAGAGAATTAGGCAGGAAGTAGGACAGTGACCATAGAGACTGTTCTGACATGCACACCCAGCACCCCACGCTGCCCTGTGAAGGTTGCATGCCAGGCAAAGCGGTCAGTGCCCAGGGAGACCCCCCCAGCCCAACCCTGCAGGCCAAGGGGACCCCCACAAAGCACCCCAGGCTGGACCACTGCAGCCCCTGCAGCCCCTCTGTCCTGCTGTAAAGGTCAGAAGGGAGTCACGCTGCTCAGGAGAAGCACCAGCTGAGAGCCATTCCATGTTATGCGCCAGGAGAGGAAGCCAGCGGAGAGGGGTGCCCCTGCTGTTCCCCGGGGTCCTATGCTGAACCCAGGCCCCAAGAGCTCAAGGAGCAGGGTGTACTGGGGATCGAGCTCAGAACCTTGTGCTTGAGAGGCAGGCGCTGTGGCACTGAGCTAATCCTCCCAGCCTAAGCCAGATGCCACCCAGCAGTTGCATGGGGAGGGTCTGGGTGGAAAAGTGCGAAGACCCGTGGGTGCCGCCAGGTTGCTACCAACAGCGGCATGTCTTCAACTTGCTAATATAAACCACGGGGCCCAGGTCAGGCTAAGGAGCGGCCAGTGAGGCCCACATGGTCACCAAGTCCAGGGCCCCCACAGTCCAGTGTGATGTGGACATAGCCTAAGACACTGAGGCTTTGCTTTTCTCCTTATTTTTTCCACCAATTTCCAATGGAAAGAAGGAACAGTTAAGCAGTTCTCTGTATTATGAGACAGAGGTGCAACTTGTATCTTCATGCAGCACAATCTCACATGAGAAGGAAAAACTGTCCAGAGCTATGGGGTCATTTCTGAAACAGTTTTCAGTTCCTAAAACATGCTGTAGTGAAGTTCGGGTGAGTTTCGCTTTGAAAGGCAGTCAGGTCTAAGCCTGTGGCTCTCGGTGGCATCTTTCTCTTAGAGATGGCAGTAAGTAGAAAGTTCAGAAGAAATTTGCGGGGAGGGGAGGATTCAACAATGCTTTTAAAAGCCAAGAGTACCAAACTAACACCAAAAGCCACATGAGCCCTATCTTCTGTTGCAAGTTATTTCCTTAGATTTTAAATCTGGAAAGGAAACACAGAGCAAACTCCTAACAAGTTACATGCTAACTTCAGCCTCAGAGTGCATCAGTTTAGGGCCATCTGCTCTCCATCAGCGCTAGTCCTGCCCTTCCGTCAACTTCCAGGATTCCAGGATTGGAGAATACAAGGTCCTTCCTCTCTTTTTAAATTATGACAGAAAGAAAATATATTTTAATAAAAGGAAGATTGATATAAATTTGTAAGTCACCAAACTCCTAAAGAAGCATGTTACCAGTTTTTCTGTTGTTTGGATTTCTTTCTGTCCTGTCTATGCCTATAGGAAGTGCTATGCGGCCTCCTAATATTCCGCCTTCATGGGTGGCTGGCTCCAGGTAATTTGCGGGTTGCCCTGCAGGGAGGACCCTTACGGACAGCAGGGCCATCGAGTGGTCTGCAGGTGAGCAGGCAGCCCCTGCGCTCACCAAGGGTGCAGATGTGAGCTGCGGTCAGTGCATCATGCAGTGAAGCAGGAGTCAGACCAGTGCAGAAGGCACCAGCCAGTCCCCGGGATGGCAGGGAGGGCGGGGAGGCTGCCAGCCTGCTTCCTGCTGGTGAGGGTGGTGGTCAGGGTCGGTGTGACTCTTGAGGCTGCTGTGGCCACATGCTGTGCCTTGCGGGTTCACATCTTGACCAAGGCCTTGCCACTGTGTCCGGGAACACAAGCAAGAACTCTAAAGGGGTCCAGAATAGGACAGCAGTGGATGCCACCGGAAGTGGCCAGCTCCAGGCCTTCTAGTGCTTGCAGCAGCAGTGCCTTGCTCTGTGGGGAAAGGGAGGGCCCCAGGCAGCCTCAAGCCTGACCAGCTCTCCCTGGATTTGGGGATGACTGGGACTCGGGACCTATTCAGCACTTGGGCCCTGGGAGCAACAATGTAGACAGACCCAGCATCCCTGCCATAGCAGGATGGGGCCGGGTGGGGCAGAAGGCAGGATGGGCTGATTCTGAACCAGGTGAGAACAGGGACCCGCTCACTGTGGACCAAACCCAGGGGCCTGTCGCCCTGACCACTGAGGCTGAGGCCCAGGTCCGTTTTCTGATTGTTCTTAGCAGCTTTGAGCAAAACTCAAAATTGTTCTTGCCTCTCTTATACCCCAGTTCCTAAATCCTCTGGGAGCTGTTTCTCCCCATTTCATTATTGTGGAGCCCCAAATTCCAGATCTGAATGTCTCTAAAGCTTCGCACCTGGCCTGCTCACATCAGTGGGGGCCCTGCTGCGGAGACACATGGTCCCCCTGTGACTCCGAGCACTGGCTGTGGGGGGCAGGGGTACCCTACACGGGTGGATTTGTTATCATGTCTTCATTTTCCTTTTAACCGGATTTTAAAACCGGTATCTAATAATCTCTAACATGTGAGAATTTAGGGCTTTCTAATAAAGCTACCTAGAAAGATGTTCTTTCTCATTCCAAATGTGATTTCAAAAGGTTTCTCCAATTCTAAAATGTGATTTTCATCTTAGATTTTTTTTTTTTTGCAGAGTCTATTTTCTGATATGATGAGGAAAGTGGGGTGAAAGTCACACCAAAGCGTGACTCTCGCTTTCTGTGGGCGAGCGTGGGGGCCTCAGCCTTCTCAGACACAGCACAACCGTGCGGGAGACAGGCAGGGAGAACCGCAGCGTGCCTTCCGTGCGGGATGTTATTCAGAAAGGTGACCAAGCCTGTGGCAGGGGAGAGGGAGCCAGGTCATGCAGCTTAGAAAGTGAAGAAAGAAGAGCCTACCTTTTGGACCTGATAGATCTACAGAGGGCACAAGAAAAAGGGAAAGAAACAGCAATCAGATTAAAGCAGCAGGAATATCAGAAAGGTCCTATAAGTAACCAGAAATGAATTAACTGAGGGAAAACGAAATGAGAACTGATAAAAAATTTAACCGAAATAGTTGAAGTCCTATTGAAAGAGTTAGTCATTCCCCGCTCATCTTCCTCTGTTTTAGGTATAATGATAAAACATGGGCATCTCAACATTAGTCTGCTAGAACCTGGCTGTTACTAAACACAGAAAAGTACATAATTGAGTATTTTTTTTTTTACCTGTAACTGAAATCTCCTCTTCACAGTAATAAAGTTTAACCAAAAAGTATACAAATTTAATTGAAAAGCCAACTGGTGAAATTCCCAAGTAATGAAGAAAGCTTTTTTTGTTACAGACATGGTCTCAACATGTACTTCAGGCTGGCCTTGAACTCACTGTACAGCCCAGCTGGCCTCCAACTTGAGGCAATCTTCCTGCCTCAGGCTTCCAAGTACTGGGATCACAGGCACGCGCCACCACACCTGGCTGAGAAAGAGGCTTCGGTGCTGATTCAGACAAATATACACAGAATTCCAGGAGAATTCCAGGAAGACCAAGAGGTTGTTAGGGTGTAACCAGACTCCAAAGAAAGAGCCCGTCCTCGCCTGCAGACATAGCAGCCTGCCTGAGAGCTTCTTCTGATTTTGCAACAATCACTTCCTAAGACCAAGGTACGTACACCATGCACTCACACACAAAGCACACGTCGTTCAGAGTAGTGCCAGGTTCTAAGCAGAAACTCGGTGTCTCTGGCCTCACACAAGAAAGAGACTCAATTTGAGAGCCTAACACACTGCTCCTGGCCACAGCAGCGGCACAGAGAGGGGCACAGAGCCTCGCTGTGTGCTGGGGGGGCGGTTCTCCTGAGGAGGTCAAAGCCTGGTGGGGCTTCCTGTAGACATCTGCATTTCATTCACCTCAAATAAATTCATGCAAAACGAGTGTACAGCCTTTGAGACAGCCTAGCCCCTGGCCCAGCATAGTGGCAACAGGTTGGGATCTGGAAAAACAGCTGTGCCCACGCTGCTCTGCCCCTCTCCACTTCACACTCTCTCCCTGGGGCACTAGCCAACCTTGGCCACTAGCTGGCTGCCGCTTTCCTCCACCCCCTGGTGTCCTTGGAGCACCCGGGTCCCTGGTGGCATCGTGTATAGGTGCAACAGAGGCCTGCTCTGCTCTGTACTCACACTCAAACACCCACCTGCGGGCTAGCACAGCTCTTCCACAGCATATTCATTTCCCCTTAATCAACAACTTAAAATGCCAGTGCCCAGGCTATCAGGTGGTACAGCTCAAACTCTGCCCTGCTCTAAGAATAGCCAGGCCCAGAGAAAACAGCGAAGCAGCACGTGGATGGGCTCAGGCTGTGACACAGACACCCCAGACTTGGGGTGCCCCTTCTGCGCAGCACCTGCTAACGGAGGTGTCTGTTTTAGGTCTGGTGGATGGTGCCTCGAGCCTGGCTCCAGGGAGGTGCTTGGTCTCAAAACAAAGTCCTGCCATGCAGAAAGGACCAGGTAATGTTACGGATTCCCAGGTGGTGGCCTCTAACCATAACTTTTATCGAGAGCTCTCTGCAAGGGACTCTGTGGATGTCTGTGTGAATCAGTTCTATCCATAAGTGAGGAAAGAACTTACATTTTTAAAAACATGTGTCACAGTAAGAAACACTGCCATTAGTCCTCAAAGGAGAGCTGAGGGGAAACTGCGTGCTGAAAGTAGCCCGGAGGGGCCAGGCTCCTCTGCCCAGCACAGAACTCCCAGAGGGTCCTTTGTGGAGGGGCAAGCACGGGGCTGAGTGGGGCCTGCCTTGCTGTCTTCCAACACTGGCTGAGCTCCAGAGCCTAAAGCCCTCAGAAGTGACTCCCAGTGCCCTGACCCCTGTGCGGTGGCAGAAGGGGCACCTGAACAGTTCCTGCCACTTTCTCAGGGCAAGTTCTCCAGGCTGCTCAGCCAGGCTGCTCACCCTGTGCTCCGGCCATTGTCCCACTCGGAGAAACCTACGTTAAAGTATCTAACCCAGCAAGCCAGTCCCTTTACACAAACTGTAAGTGTCCTTTCTTCCTGCCCATTCAGATTCAGGAATCTGATTGGATCCTGGGCTGACAGTTCTGCTCCTTGTGTGCTCATAGCTCCAAAGCAGGCTTGGGAAGGTTTCCTATTGCCCGTGGGGTTGGACATGCCTGGGGTCCCTGCCATGGGCACCCCTGGACTGGCCTCAGGCATGAGCCACACTCGCAGGCATATTCCAACCTGGCAGCGAGACTGGGACAGGTGCATGGTGGCAACAGGTGCCCGTGTGTGGGGAAGCAGCCCTGACCCCGCATTACCTCCTTCTGTTGCCTCTCCAGCTCCTTCATGCGGATCTCGCGGGCCTCGGCACGGGCTGCTCGCTTTGCTGCGAGCCGGGCCTCTGCCTGCAACAGATCAGACATCTTGTTAGGGCTGGGCCAATTGCGCCCTCCCGGGCAAGCTCAGACCACAAGTCCTGCGCAGCATTTAGCAAACACACGAGGAGTCACAGCCTCCTGAGGAAGGGACCAGGAGTAACCAGAGCGCAGAAGCCTACCCAGGCTTCACTGCCCAGGGCTTTGGCTACTGGTGGCCAAGGAGGCCTGAAGATATTACAAAGAAAACTCCAGAGAGGAGCACTTCATGCACTGCTCATTTTCTCAGTACTGAAGATGGACCCAGGGCCTTTGCACCAGGTTGCATTCCCAGCCCCAGTTATTTATCTACTGATGCTTATTTATTATTTTTAGACAGGGTCTTACAAAGTCCAGGCTGGGCCAGAACTTCCTATCCTCCTGCTTCAGTCCCATCCCACAGTGCTGGGATCACAGGTGGCACCACCATGTTTTGGTATAATTCCTAAATTTTAAACTGCACAGTTCAAGGCGGCATGTGATGAATGTCCTGCTGTCCTGCTCCAGCCTGCTCAGGGTGTCAGTCTGTCCCACAGCCATGCTGGGTACACAACCCATCCATCCACTGGTCACTCAGCAGTCACCAGGCTGACTGTGGCAAAGTCATGGTGCCAGTGTTCAAGTGACCCTCAACATGCAGACTAACAGCCTCAGGCCCAGCTCCCTCTGCCCCTCTGCCCAGAATGAATGGGTGGAACTGCAGGTCCTGGCTCCAGGAGGTCCAGCCTGATTTCATTCCCTTGGCCAGGGAGGGGCCTGCACTGTCTGCTGTTTAAGGTTCCTTCCATACAGTTCCTCAAACGACTGAGGATGCTGACCTGAGGCCATGGGGCCTTTCAACTTCCCAGAGCTAACTCCGGGGAAATTCTTTTCCTATTGATTGATTGATTTCTTTTTTTCTTGAGACAGGGTCTCACTATATACCCCAGGCTGACTTTAAACTAGAGGGAATCCTCCTGCCCCTGCCTCCTGAGTACACCACCATGAGCTACTGAAATCCTTTTTTTCACCAAAATGAATGGCCAGAGCAGCCAGTCTTTCACTGAAATCGCAGCTGTGCCTCCCTAGCCTTCATGCACCCTAGCTGCCAACTTCCACCTGAGGGCATTGGGCACATCTGCCGTGCCTGACTCACCAATCAAATCGGCACCTGCTCATCATCTCACATTTTATAAATTCTGTGCTTATTCCTACTGCTTGTGAGACATGGACAGATAAAACTGAGTGCCAGAGCTCAGGACTCCCAGTGTAGTCACATGCCACCTTCTTTCTTTCCTGCTGGTTCTAGGAACTGAGTTTATACTGAGCTTCAGGGACAACAGCAGCCAGGAGAGGGAGAAACTGGGCCTCAAGCCTCAGGCCTCAGGCTGCAGGGCCAAGCCAGGCCAGGCCAGGTATACAGCAGACATCTGCTGCTCTGTCCTACAACCCACCTCTGAACTCTGGACCGCACTGAGCAGCAGCCACAGATGGCCTCTCACAGGGTGGGATTGTTGGGTGCCATATCCTGCTGCCATGGCTCCTTCAGCAACCTGAGCCCATGTGTGTCTGGTCACCAGTGTGAGATGTCATGGGGAGGGCTGGGGCCGCTCAGCGGCAGAGCCCCGGGCTCTGCCTGGCCATGACTCAGGTCTGCAGCTTTCTAGACTGGTTACAGCCCCAAAGGGGCCTTGTGGGCCCCTTCAAAAGACCCCAGGCTGGAAAAGACATGCTGGTCTCACCCACGTCCCAGTATGGGCAGCAGTGACTAAGTTCACACCGAGATGCTGCCCGCCTTGCCCTGGGAGTGGGAGACACATGGCTCATCTGACTCTGCCAAGAACTGAAGAGACAATGCCGAGAACTGTAGGCCAGCAGAGTCCAAGGGACAGTGAACAGAGCATGACCAAGTGACATCACCAGGCAAAGAGCGTGCAGCAACAAGTGTTAACCGAACAGGAGCTGTGGGAAGCTCAGGTCTCTGCACCCAGGGAGGCAGCCTCAGCTGTGCACCTGGTTGGGCTGGCAGGAGGGGCTGGGAGAGAGGAAAGGGCTGGCCGGGCCACACGGGGCAGAGGGGGGAAGTGTGGCTGGCAGAACCCTAGAAGGGCCAACACTCAAATC